>APFE030081167.1:134851-164954 GCA_000404065.3 Pinus taeda | reverse complement strand
TTGGATGATACAAATGAAAAGACCTCCTTTCTATATATAGGAGTCTAAGGGGTCATAACATAATCAGAGCCGACATAACAATAATAATGTAAGGGCACAATAATAATAATAGTGGGCTTCTATGAGGCATAATAGTAATAATATGGGCACTACATGGTACATCAATATAATAAGTGGGTTGTACTATTAACAATAAGGGGTTACAGTAGTAGTATAGGGGCCTAACACAAGACCAAGGATGAGGCCTTCAACAGGTTCCAAGAGTTCAAGGCTCAAGTAGAGAACTTGATAGGAAAGAAGATCAAGGTTTTGAGGTCAAATAATGGACAAGAGTATCCTTCCAATGACCTCATTGTCTTTTGCAAGGAAGCAATGATTAAGAGGGAGTTGATAGTCCCTTACAACCCTCAGCGGAATGGTGTTACCAAAAGGAATAATAGGTCAATTGTGGAGTGTAATGTCCTCTATGAATTATGGATGAATGGGACGAAATAGCCAATTCAATCCCATAGTCTATAGTCCTCTATAAGGGGAAAATCCCCCAAAATTCCCACTGTGGGGCAAGTTTTGCAGCAGCTGGGCAAAGAAACCCAAAGTTGGGGCTTGGCGTGAAGTTTACTCAATCAATTTAGAAGAGAAGACCCCTCTAGGAAATCTATAAATATAAGAGGGATAAATTCATTATGGGACAAAAAAGTGTGGATCATCTCATTTGTTTCTTAAGCATTAGCTTTGAGGGTTTTAAAACCCCTTTTCTTCTCATCAATTTCAATGGTGAAAGATTCCACCCTAGTTGACATCCTTCTCTCTCTTCTCTCTGTTTTTGCACAAGATTTCTATTTAAGACAGCGAATTTTGTAATGGTCAACCTTGGTTTGGGCAGCGAAGTTATAAGTGACCTTAATCCTTTGTTCTGGGCACAATAGAAGGGCAACGCAGTTCTCTGTTGATATTGATCCCCTGTTCTGAGCCATGCAATTTGATCTTGAGTTTTGGATAGTAAATATTAAGGCAGTGGCATTGCTCTCTCCCTGCTGAAGCACATATAATTATTCTAGATCGAGACATTGAGAATCGAATGTCGAGAATTCAAGGACTCTGTGGCAGACCAGAAATTGTGGCAATCTTTTGTAGTGGTCATGCAACATCCTGGGGCAAAGCATTGATTTCCCGTGATTAAAAAGCAAGCCCTCCATTATCATTTCGTGGAGGTTTGGGGATAGTGTACCTCATTGCTATGGCCATTATAGATTATTTTTGCGGGTTCTAGAGTACTGTTTTCTGCGGCCAAGCCTAGACGAGAAAATTTTGTAGCAGAGTAAGGGCTCAATTCGTGGGTGTGAAATAACTAAGTTTGATCCCCTCAAGCAGTGCGTACTTTCTGTAGTTGAATAAAAAACATATGAAGGGCCCAACCTGTGGCTGTTGAAATAACCAAGGTACGGAATTTAAGAACAGACTCGCGTCAGCAATTTGGGTTAGGGTATTAATGTATATTTATTTTTTAATTATATTGTGCGAATCTATGCTTCGTTACTATGGGGATAGTACATTGTTTTATGCGGGATTATTGCATTGTGGACTAGAAAATGGAATCCATTATGTGATATTGCTTTGTTCATTTTGTCGCATTATTAAGAGGGGTTGTTCAGTTTGTCGCATCATTAAGAGGGTTGATTATAGATTTTGTTAATTGCATTGGATTATTGTGTACTGGAAAAGATCTATGAAAGACCTAGTATCTTTGTGCGAAAATAATTGCACTAGGATATTACAATGGAATCAGAGCGTTGGAATCCTACCACCCTGTGAGTTTTGTGTATGTTTCTAGGAAATACAAGTAACATTACAATTACAAAGAGTAAGGTTAATTGCAATGCAACCATGGAGGGTAAGGAAGAACGAGGAGATACAGAGACCAAGGATCTCTTAAATGTACCAATACATGGACAGATGGAAATATCAAATTTGATATTACAAGGGCAGCAACAAGGACAACAATTAATGCAAACATTAGCCCAGGGTTAACAACAACTTGCTCAGTTGGTGACTCATCTCATAGGAAATGAAAATGTTCCTTACAACAACAAAGTTAACATGGAAGGGAGTGGGAATCATAACCCTAGTCCTCCTAACACCAAGGAAACCAATAGGAGGAGTCGTCGATCGTCGCTTCCTCAATTCACGAATAATCAAGTTGCAGCGAACCAAGAAGCTATTGAACCAAAGAGATTGTTGGACAGTCACTTTCAAGAATATGCAGCGCTAGAATAAAACACACGAGCAGCCATAACTTTCAATGAAAGCAGTAATTTTAGATTCATAAACACACCCAGGGGATGGTCTAATTTTGATATAATACGAAAGGTGACTAAACTTTCCCTTCCCTCATTTGATGGGTCATCTAGATGTATAGCAAGAGCTTGGGTGCAAAATTTGGACACCTACTTCAGGCTCAACCTTATGGTGAAAGCAAACGTGATCCAATTTGCCACATTGCATCCAGAAGGCGAAGTGCATGAATGGCGGTATCATGGTCTAGTAACATTGGGGCATGCCAACATTACTTCTTATGAAGATTTTACGCAAAGGTTGATAGAAAGATTTGACCAGAAGAACCTGAACACCCATTTCAGAGAATTGGCACTTGTCAAGCAAACAGGATCACATGAAGAGTTCATGGTAGAATTTGAATGTATCGCTATCATGGTAACAAATATATCCAAAGAAAGATTAGTCATGCTTTTACAGAGGCTTTATCTAAACCACTACAAGGTTGGGTAAAAGCATTCAATCCCACAACCCTTCAAGGAGCTATCAAGAAGATTTGTGATATGGGAAATGTAGCAGTCAAATCTAAAGCCCCTCCCAAACCTTTCATTCCCCAAAAGATAAGGAGAAGAAGGCCCCTCAATGTGATTAGCCCAAAAGGGACAGGCTAGATGAGGAAATTTGAAATGAACTAAGGAGGAAAAAGCTATGGTTTACTTGCAGGGAGCCATGGGAACCTGGACATTAGGAAAGGCGATGATTCACTACATCGAAGTGCTCTTGACGACGAAGAAGAAAGAGAAGAACACACACCTAGCAATGATGAACTCATTGAGCCTAGCAGTCCCAAGCAAGAATACCCATAGGAAGAAGCTAAAGAGGAGGAAAAACCCTGTGAACAAAAGAAATATCAACCACAAGTTAACATTGCTACTCTTGCAAGAGCACCCAGATATTACACCTTCCAAGTCGAGGGAGTCGTTATGGGATGACATATCACAACATTGATTGATGGGGGAGCTACACATAATTTCATTGATAAGCATTAGTAGCAAAGAGAGGGATTCCCACAAAAGAATTTGAAGGCCTTGATGTAATAGTCACGGATGGGTACAACTTGGATTACACACGAATGATCCCAACAATGGTTGTATTCATTGGGAAAGCACACTATGGACTATGAAGCATTGGAACTGGAATTTAGAGCATTGAATAGCGGTAAGGAAGTTTTGCAGGGTATGGCAAATGGTGGACCACAGGTCGTTGCCATCATAATGATGGAGGTTATTTTTAGGCATAGGGATGTAGCATATGCAGCAAAATGTAGGATTATGAGCCAAAATATTCCCAGCAGTGACAAATCACAATATAGAGTAGATATTCAACAAGTGTTGGACAAGCATGGCTAGGTATTTTGTGATATTCCCCCAGGATTGCCTCCTACAACAAGATTCGAGCATACTATAGAACTAGAAGAAGCGACCAAGCCCATAATCACCACACTATATCAGCATCCAAAGAAATTCAAAGACAAGATAGAGAAGACCATTCAGGAATTACTAGCGATGGGCCATATTAGACCTAGCTCGAGTCTATTTACCTCATCTGTGGTTTTGGTGAAGAAGAAGGACGCCATGTGGAGAATGTATATTGATTACCGAGCTCTCAACAAAAAACCATAAAAAACATCTTATTCCCTGGATCGACGAAATATTGTATGAGCTTCATGGGGCAATATATTTTTCGAAGAATGACTTATGATCAAGGTATCATCAAATTTGAATTCGAGAGCAAGACGTGCCAAAAACAGCGTTTTGGTGCCACTACGAACACTCTGAGTTTTTGGTCATGCCCTTTGGGTTAACCAACGCTCCCATCACTTTCTAATCTTGCATGAGCAATATCTTCAACAAGCAGCTAACGAAGTTTTTATTAGTATTTTTTGATGCCCTTCTTATTTACAGCAAGACATGGGATGACCACTTGGAACACTTGGATAAAATCTTGAGCATCATGCAAGAACAGTCACTTTATGCCAAGGCATCAAAGTGTGAGTTTGGATTGACAGATATTCTTTACTTGGGACATATAATTAGTGCAAAGGGAGTATAGGTTCTTCAAGAAAAGATTTAGGTAATATTGGATTGGCCCACACTTAATAATTTGACCGAGTTGCAAGGATTTTTTGGATTTGAAGCTATTACTGACGATTTGTCAAGGGGTTCTCTCGATTAAGCACACCATTAATAGATTTGACAAAGAAAGAAGCATTTAGGTGGACAAAAGAATCAGACAAGACGTTCAACAAGCTCAAATAAGTAATGAGCTCATGTCCACTCTTGGCCCTTCCCAACTTCGATCAACCATTCATATTGGAACGTGATGTGTCTGGAGAAGGAATAGGGGTAGTCTTAATGCAAAAGGGCCACCCCATTGCATTCGAAAGTCGGAAGCTTCAGGATTCAAAAAGACTTTACTCTATATATGACAAGGAGATGTTGATTACCATGCACGCTTTGGCGAAGTTCAAACAATATCTAGTGGGAAACAGGTTCACAATCAGGACACACCACAACAACCTGTGCCATTTCTTGGGGCAAAACAACCTAAATGAATGACAAGAGAGATAGGTAAGCAAAATCCAACCTTAGGATTTTGATATCAAGTACGTGAAGGGAAAGAAGAATGTGGTGGCCAAAGCACTTTCCAGGAAACTAGCAGCATGTGCCCTCATGGCACTTATAGAAGATTGGAAGGTTCACCTCTCAATAAAGTATGCCAAGAACCAGTTTGTCTATGCATTATTCGATACGACCATTCAAGATGATAGGTACAAAATAGCTTATGGGGTTATTTATTATAAGGACAAGATATACCTCGTACCTGAATCCACAATCAAGGAGGAGCTTTTCAAGATCACGCATAACATTCCTTCAGCTAGACATCAGGGTTTTTTCAATATGTACTACCAAATCCAGAAACAATTCTCGTGGAAAGGTCTCAAGAAAGATGTGATGAAATACATCAAGGAATGCATGACATGCCAACATAATAAGGTTGACCATACACATCCTGCAGGTCTTCTCCAACCTCTACCAATCCCAGAAACCAAACAAAAAAAAAAATTGGGAGAGCATCTCAATGGATTTCATCACAGGGTTGCCCAAAGCACAAGTTAAGGATTGCATCTACATAGTGGTGGACAAGTTGACCAAATTCGCACACTTCTTTGCACTCTCAGCTGATTATTCAGCCAAACAAGCAAAATTGTTTTTCAAAGAGGTTATTAGAATTTAGACTACATGTATTGCCGAAGAATATAGTCAAGGATCATGACAGCAAGTTTATGGGCGCATTTTGGCAAGAGTTCTTAAGGCTAGTGGGAACTAATTAACCCCTAGCACTAGCTATCATCCTCAAATAGATGGTAAGACATAAATTGTGAATAATTGGATTGAGGGGTACCTATGCAACTATGTGGCAGATCAACAGAAGGCATGGATCAAGTGGTTGTACCTTGGGCAGCATTACAACAACACCACCTACCACTTATCCATTGGGATGACACCATTGAAAGCTCTATATGGATATGATGCACCGTCCTTTATCGATAGAATTTTTCGAGATAGCAAGGCACAATTTACATCACAATGAGCCCATGCATTGTCCTTTCCTTTTGGAGCCATGTTTGCTTGAAATAATTACAATTTGCAAAGAAATCCGCCATTTAAAAAAAAAAAAGAAAAAAATTGCAGCTAAGCAACATGGAAAACCAAAGCTAAATTTAGGAAAACAAATGCGCATGCAAGCTACAAAATTTGATAGCATAGAACTAGAGATTTGATAACATAGATGATAGAAGTGAGAAGTTTATAAATTTATAACACGAAAAAAAAAATTTAATTCATGGACAGCAGTCAAATGAGGAATTTTCAAGTGAAAATCCTTACCTAGAAATGCAAACTAGCTTCCTCAGCCTTCTCTTGAAGATGCCAACTCCATTGACAACTACAAACTATCTCCAAAATAGCTCCAACTCCAACTCCAAGATGACTACTCCAGCAAAAACTCAACACTCTCCAAGCTCCCAAACAAACTCATAAACACTCCAAATCGGATGTGTGAGACAAATGAGAGGGAGAGGGGCCTCTTAAAGGCTTGGAGACGGTGTTTTTGGAGGGAAAGCACCCTTAGTTTCCCTCCAAAACCCCTAAACCTCTTTAAGAAAGGTGTTGTGTGGGACCTTGGTGGGCGTGGCCGGTAACCGGCCAGTTTAAGACGAAACCAGCCGGTTTGCTACAAATTGGCCGGTTCCGTCCTAAACCGGCCAGTTAGGACTGGTTAGGGCCCATTACTCGCCATCAAGCCTCTTAAACTGGTATTTTGCTTCGGTTCCAACTGGTGGGCCTGCTAACTGGCCGGTTAGGCCGGTAACCAGTTAGCTAGGCCAGTTTTTAAAACTACGGGCACCCATTGCCAAAGATTGGATACAAGAGATTCAAGACATTCAAGGTACTCAAGGAAAACATGCAGGTTGCTCAAAATCGGCAAAATATGTACGCAGGCAAGCATCGAACGAAATGTAGTTTTGAGATAGGAAAACTCATTTTCTCATGATTTCATCCCTATAAGCAGTCTATACTCAAGAAGAGCGATGCAAAAAAGTTGAAGCCTAGGTTTTATGGGCCTTACAAAGTTCTCTGGAAGGTTGGCGAAGTGGCATATGAGCTAGATATACCAAGTGACAACAGAATCCATAACATATTTCATGCATCGTGCCTCAAAAAGGTTGTGGGATAGCAAGTCACCACCTCTATCGAATTGCCACCATTTGATGAATAAGGACAACTAAAACTGATTCTAGAGACGATCATGGCGATCATGGACATGCAGGAAAAGAAGTCAAGAGGAAGAATAATTCTATAATACCTTATCAGGTGGAATAATTTACTATAGAAGGACGCGACATGGGAAGGACAACGTATTCTGAAGCACCCGAATTTGCAATTGCTTGAGGGCAAGCAATTTCGAACAAGAAGGCTTGTAACGTCATCTACAAATTAAGGAAGAATGGGACGAAATAGCTTATCCATCGCCTTAAGCTATAGTCCTCTATAAAGGGAAAAACCCCAAAATTCCCACTATGGGACGATTTTTGGGGAAGTTGGGCAAAGAAACCCAAAGTTGAGGCTTGGAGTGAAGTTTAAACAATCGTTTTAGAAGAGGAGACCCCTGTAGTAAATCTATAAATATGAGAGGGATGAATTCATTTTGGGGCAAAAAAGTGTGGATCATCTCATTTGTTTCTTGAGCATTAGCTCTGAGGGATTTAAGACCCATTTTCCTCTTATCAATTTCGGTGGTGAAAGATTCTACCCTAGTTGACATAGTTCTCTCTCTTCTCTCTGTTTTGGCACAAGATTTCTATTTGAGACAGTGAATTTTGTAATGGTCAACCTCTGTTTGCATAGCGAAGATTTTTATGACTTTAATCCTATGTTCTCGGAACAATAGAAGGGCAACAAAATTCTTGGTTAATATTGATCTCTTGTACTGGGCCATGCAATTTGATCTGGAGTTTTGGACAACCAATATTAAGGCAGTCACATTGCTCTCTCACTGCCAAAGCATGTATAATTATTCCAGATCGAGACACTAAGAATTGAACATGGGAGAATTCAACAACCCTATGGTAGACCGGAAATTGTGACAATCTGTTGTAGTGGTTGTGTAGCATCCTGGGGCAAAGTGTCGACTTCTTGTGATTAAAAAGCAAGCCCTTTATAGTCATTTCGTGGATGTCTAAGGGGATAGCAGACCCAATCGTTGTGGCCATTATAGATTAATTTTAGGGGTTCTGGGGTAGGGTTTTCTGCGGCCAAGAGTGCACGAGAGGATCCTGTAGTAGCGTAAGGGCTTAGTTCGTGGCTGTGTAATAACCAAGTTCGATCCCCTAAAGCAATGCGTACTTTTTGTAGCTAAATAAACAGCATACAAAGGGCCCAGTACGTGGTTGTTGAAATAACCAAAGCACATAATTTAAGAACAAGGACTCGTGTCAGGAATACTGGTTCGAGTATTAATATATATTTGTTTTTTGAATTACTAGAGGAGACCCCTCTACTAAATCTATAAATATGAGATGGATGAATTCATTTTGGGGCAAAAAAGTGAGGATCATCTCATTTGTTTCTTGAGCATTAGCTTTGAGGGATTTAAGACCTGCTTTCCTCTCATCAATTTCGGTGATGAAATATTCCACCCTAGTTGACATCCTTCTCTCTCTTCTCTCTGTTTTGGCACAAGATTTCTATCTGAGGTAATGAATTTTGTAATGGTCAACCTCTGTTTACGCAGCGAAGCTTTTGGTGACTTTAATCCTTTGTTTTGGGAACAATAGAAGGGCAACGAAATTCTTTGTTAATATTGATCTCTTGTTTTGGGCCATGCAATTTGATTTGGAGTTTTGGACAATCAATATTAAGGCAGTCGCATTGCTCTCTCACTGTCAAAGCAAGTATAATTATTCCAGATCGAGAAACTAAGAATTGAACATGGGAGAATTCAAGGACCCTGTGGCAGACCGAAAATTGTGACAATCTGTTGTGGTGGTTGTGCAGCATCCTGGGGCAAAGTGTCGACTTCTCGTGATTAAAAAGAAAGCCCTCTATAGTCATTTCGTAGAGGTTTGGGGGAATAGTAGACCCAATCTTTGTGGCCATTATAGATTATTTTTATGGGTTCTGGAGTAGGGTTTTCTGCGGCCAAGGGTGCACGAGAGGATCCTGTAGTAGAGTAAGGACTCAGTTCATGACTGTGAAATAACCAATTTCGATCCCCTAAAGTAGTTCATACTTTTTGTAGCTAAATAAACAGCATACAAAGGGCCCAGTACATGGCTGTTGAAATAACAAAGGCACAAAATTTAAGAACAAGTACTCGCCTCAGGAATTCTGGTTAGGGTATTAATATATATTTGTTTTTGAATTATAGAACGAACAAAGTTCGTACACTCAGAGGAATGCTCTGATACAAATATAATGAACAAATTTCGTAAACGCAACAGAATACTCAAAAGATTTAGTATATGTAAATATCCATTATAGGATAGTAATATTGACATAGAAATGTTCAGAATATATGAGATGATTTGATTACAATTGAGGGTCCCCTATATATACCTAGGCAAGTAGCCTTTAATGAATAGTCAAGTCCTTAGAAATACCTCTTCAATACTAATTACTAGATAATTAATCATTATTCATCATCATTATTATTTATATCATTTGTCTTATTTTTATATATATTTTATTCATAACATTCCCTTCCTCTTCGAAAAAGCGTTGTCCTCAAAGCTTATTGCTTGACAAGGCATGTCATCTATTTCTTTGTCTTTTAATCTTTTCGCATCTTTCGGATCTCTTCGAATTGTCATCTTCGTTGATACATGATGATAGGATTCTCTAAGTGATAAACAAGATTGACGCATTGAGAAGGGATCTAACCATCCTAAATCAATCTTTTGTTGAATCTTCCAATTATTGGAAACTTGGAATGAATTTTTATTATACCACTGGATGGTGAAAACATCTGTATACTTTGGAATATAAGTCTATTATTTTTGCTCTGAGTGATACAGATTTGTAGATTGATTGAGATGTTTGTTCTTGTGATTAGGATGTAGATAAGGAGTTATTTTGGTTTGTATTTCCCTTATCATGTGTTAGACAATATTTTGATTTACTTCAAGTTCCGATGTTGTTGAGTTGGTGACAGAATCTTCACTTGGAATTTTCATCATCTAAAATGCAACATCTAAGTGTCTTTTTTCCTTTCTTCTTCACCTGGCTTGTCTTCTTCTTGAGTTGAGATATTCACTGGATTGGTGTTCATTCTTTTCTTTTCAACTTGAATTCTACATTTGAATATTTTGATGCTTCCTTCTCAGTAAAGTGTTGTACTTTGTTTTCCAACGACTTCTTGTCCTTCTTAAACTTCTTGATTTACGTTAGTAATTTTTCACTAAGGTCTTTAAGCCGAGAAACTTCTTCTTTCTTGTCAGCAGAAATTTTGACAACTTATTTTTGCATATTTTGTAGTACTTTTTTACCTTCTTGAAAACTTACTATTGAAATATCTTGTATGTCTTCTAGTGTTACTGAATTTGGCTTCAATGTAACATCTTGTAGTGTTATTTTTTTCTTTTTGTATGAAAAAGTCAAACACTTATTTTTCATATTTAGGATGAAGGACCCTAGAGTTTCCATCCAGAGTGAACCCCAAATAATGTCACCTTGTTGGTTCCATAGGGTTTCAACAGAGAATTGCGATGTGAATGTATAATCCCCAATATTTAATTGTAAATTGGTTATTTCATATTGTTTTTTGTTAAGAGAGTCTAATCTTTCAATTATATTTGACTCGGGAATCGCTAATTGGTTTGCGATTTTAGGGTTTATATAATTTTTACCTTCAACTAGCGAAATAGAAATAGTAACATTTTTCCCTACAACAGTCCCCTTAATAATAAATAGCACCGGCGTGCAACTAAATAAAGTTTCTAAAAATATTCCACTGTTGGTTTCCATTTTGCGTCGATAATTTTTCAACTAATATTTTGATTAAGGAAATTATATATTCCTTGTGTGAGTGACCCAGTTCTTCAAGATATAATAAAGTCTCCTTTATTTTCTTCTATAATAATAGTTTAGTTTTTTTTAAACGAGGTTAGGGTGAAAAAGAGCCTTTTTTCCTTATAAATATTTTTATAGCAATTAAAAATGTTCCTTCTTTATACTTTCAAGAATTCCACTACGAGCTTAGGAGTATAATGCCCTTTACGACTTTTAGGAGTATAATACTCCTTTATATATTGAATAATTTTCTTTATCCTAAAGTATTATTCTCCAAACGATATACCTGATTTATATCCTCCTCTAATTTTTCTTTTTACATCTATTTACTCCACTTATTTTATAATATATATCTCCCCTAGAATGGTTGGTCGTGGTTTCCAACTTTCCATACTGACGTTAGAGATTAATGGAACAATTTTTCTAGTTCGAAAAGTCATGACTTCTTTTGACCTCGCTTGAGGTTTCGTTTGCAATTCTTACCTATCCACAAATTGGAATGGTAACTATACGGCTTATGACAACAGTAGGAATAAAATGTGATAGAAAATGACTAGTTAGCAGTGGTGGAAGGTATATCCGATTGGCCTACAGCACAGATTAAGCAAGTGATAGCCGTGACAAGCTAGTGGCAGGTACCTAGTGGCTCAGCATCATTGCGTCAAGGTTGGGCAGTGGAAGTGGGGCTTGACGTCTATGGGGCTCGGCAAGACAACACTAGTGTCATGTGGAGGCAGTTGTTGCAAGTAAGTGGTGACAGCTGTAGGCGAGCTACAATGGTGTGCAGAAGTCAAAGAAGGTTCGCAGGTTGTGGTGTGTTGTTGGTTTGTTGACCAAACGGATGCATCATAAACGGTTTAATTTCCTGGTCCCCAATGCTTATTTCTTGTATATAATTATTTTCTTGACTTTTTCTGTTTTTATATAAATAAAAAAATTTAATAAATTTTTTGAGCCTTTTCTTTAATATAACTTTTTTTTAAATTCATCCTATATATATGCTCCCCTTCTCTTTCTCTTTTTTTTCTTACTTTCTTTTTTCTTTTATAATCCTTTTTTTATATATAGTTTTTTTCTATAAGTTATGCACTTTCTTCTTTTTTTCTTTTTTTAAATGGCCAAGGGCCTTTAACGAAATCAGCAAACAAAAAAACTCTAAAAACTTTTATAGCGAAACGCTTTTAATTACACGACAACAAAATTGACAAATTTTGACAGCCAAAGAGGAGATCAAATTGCCTCTATGCAGTGGCTGAGCAACCAGAGGATCAAACAACTTTAAAACAATTTTGAGTGGAGCAGCCTAATGATCAAGCCTATGGCCCTACTATTGAAATGCGATTCATGGTAATGTTAAATTTTTAATCTTCATTTTCATCATTTTACTTAAATTTTTAGCATTACCATGAAATGACTCGGGATGTTTGAGAGTGGTTCTGACCTCATTGGATTTCATATGAAGAAAGTAGAATTTTAGATTTCATTTAAAATCCAGCATTATCAGTTTTTCAGGATTTCACAATTGGGGGGATTGCAATGTTTCCATTGGATTTTGTCATGTATTAGGTTATGAAACTCGTATTTAATCAAAAGCACCAATCCCCCTATGTAACTTCATGTTAGTGACATTGATTGTCGAACTCCTCTATCATGACCCTCCTAAAAATGTACACATCACTCAAACAAAATCTTGACTTGCCATGTTATGCTTCCTATCTTATGTTAATGCTTAGAGGATGATATTAATGACAAAGATCCTGATTTTCCAACAAGACTAAAACATTAAACATTTCTCGTGGCAGCAAGAGGCCCAAGCATTAGCAATAGATAATAGATTTACTTGTCTCTTCTAGTTTCTAGTAGTTTTAATAACTACTGACTCTTTCATATTTATTATGATATTTTTTGTAAACAATATATGCCAATTTAACTTTGAAGTTGGCAATTATAACTCATTAGTAATGAATTATGAATATGATGCTTTGTGAGAGTTGAAAGTTGTTTCATTTCATTTCATTTTATAACATTTCATTTCATGTTAGATATTATTTGTTGTAATGGTTACACTTAGCTTACAAGTACAACTTTGGTGATCAATGATGATAAATGTTATATATTGAATTTTGAAAGCTTGAAACTCTAAGATTGATGAAACATGACTCAATGTGTTGTATGTTACTATGTTACTAACTTGTGGACGTGGTTGATGAAGATTTTAACTTCTAAATGATTGTTTTTGTATGGTTCAATCTATGTTTTTTATATCTAATTAATCATTCTACATGCTTTTGTTGACATATATGCATCAAAATATAAAAATATATATATTATATAAAAAAATGCTCCTGGAATTGCTCCCAAACCGGGAGCTTCTGAAAATGTCACTCCCGCTCCCGCTCCCAAGTAACCTTGCCCTTGACAAAGACCCCTCCAAGAGCAAGTCAACCTTCCTTCTTGATGAGCTTTCCTTACACAGCTTACAGCAACAAACTTTGACTTTCCAGCAATAATTTCAACCCCAACAACTTCTCCAGCAACTTCAACCCTAGCTACTTTTCCAACAACTTCGCCCTACAGCAACTTCGACTTCCAGCAAACTCTTACCTAGCAGCTTCATAATTTCGTTACACTTAAGAGAGAGAGAGACAGACAGAGAGAGAGACCTAAAAACTTCAACTCTAGCTTTCTTCTTGTATTTTTATTTCCTTAGTAGTTCTTCCTTTTTAAGATTGAACTCTTTTGCTTGCTTCTTCATATGTGTTGGATGTGTGCTCCAAATGAGGTTGAATGCCTCATATATAGAGAGGATTTACAAGGGTACAAATTGCCTCCATGAGACCAACTTGATCTTTTATTTAGGTCATGTTTCACACCTTTTGTCAATGTTCCAAGGACGTAGTTGTACCAATTTTTTCAAAAGATCAAAGATCCTCTGCCATCATTTTTTGAGTCATTGTAAACCCATTCTGCAAAATTTGTAATGTAAATGATGCTAGTAAGACTGTGTATGTATGTAACAACCTAGGTAAGCCTATTATTTTGGCGACGAATTTCATCCTAGGAGGCTTTTCGTCTCACTAATTCATTTGTGTTTCTATACACGGATGATTGGCAGAGTTTCTCCCTCCAACCTCACCACAAAGCTAGGGTGGAATTTTTCGTCAAAGTCATAGGTGAGTCCTATTGTTTTAATCGAGTCTTATGTAAAAGTGATTGAGGAATAATTTACGCTAATTGGCTAAATTATTTTATTACAAGTCACTTGATCTACTAGAACATATTGTGTCCCATAATTGGGTAATTAATTAAGGGTTTATAACATGTAAAATCTTATGTAAAAAATATTTTAGTGCATGGTCCCTCATACTTAGACACCATGGCTAAAATATTTGAGTGTGGAGAAAATAATTAATCCCCTCAATGTCAATTAATTAATTTTTCTGGCAAAAATAAAATTAATCCTAAGCCAGAAAATTAATTCATTAGAGTCAAATTAAAGTCCTAGAGAAATTAAATTCTCCAAGTGGAAAAATTCGTCGGTCTTAAAAGAATTGATTTTTGGAGGTCCTCCGCCAAAGGAATATTGAAAATTTCAAGAAAAATTGGTCTCTTGGGCCTTTGTAGTCAAGTCAAAGTTAATTTTTTGAGGAAATTAGTTCAAAATCATTATTTTTTAGCTAACAAAAAAGGGGTTTAATGAGAAATTCTAAAATTCCTCAAAAAATAACTATTTCAACGATTGAGATTAAAAGATCATCAAATATTTATCAACAAATGAGATTATTTTGATTGGGATCAAGCCAACTAGCTGTTATTTTCCACTTGGAGGATTTATCTATAAATTGAAAATCATTTGAATCTAATGTAACTCTGAAAAGTTGATGTAAATTATTGTCCTGCTGGGAACATTGGAATAATCATAACAAAGACTTTGCAGTGCAGTTCATTGTGTCTTTGATCTATTGATTAGTGGTATGTGTTGGGTACACGAATTCCTATATTGTGCTTTGTAATTATTATTGATCGTTATTTCATTGTAGGTGATAGGAGCATTCTATTGGTAAGTTGTGCGCTTATTTCAGATGATCCGATTCACTGTGTGTTCTAACAGTTATCTTTGTGAAATATATAGTGTTTGAAGGTTCCCCAGACCTTGGACTCAAAGTTCAAGAACTGTGGACAGAGACTGACTTTGTTTGGATCCCAACTACTTTTATGGCTCCCTAACTTCGCTAAGGTTGTGGTTTCTACATTTATATTTCAAAATAAATTTAGCCATTATCAAAGATATATAAAATTTTAATCTTTCAAAATTCATTCAAGCAATTTTCACATGTATAATTTGTAAATAGATTTGTAAAATAGGGTTTTTGTAAATAATTTTATTTTCTAACCCTTGTTTGCTACTAGGGTTTTAAGGTTTTAAAATTATTTTGAGAATTTGTATATATTAGGGTTTTGGGTATTTGTGAATTCATTTGTGCAGGTGAGATCAAGTGAGAAGAGCCAAATCCAGGCCTTTGAGGGTAAGATCTAGCCTCTATAATTTTTGCAAGGCCAACCATTGAAGTTTTTGCAATGAAATTAAAGATATGAAGCAAAATAATTTTTTCAAGAGCAAGGGTTTCAAGTTTTGGGGCTCTTAGGCCTAGATCTCCCCTCTCCAAGCCCAACGTCCTCCCTTAAGGCTCAGCGGCAGGCCTTTAGGGCCCTGCGTCACCCTTCCAGGCCTCCTACAGGTTGGCCGCAAGACCCTATGGGCCTCGGCCTCATCGTTGCCCTTGTTCGTGGGGATTTAAGGCCAGTTTTGGCTTGGTCGTAACCCTAGAAGGCCTTGGCTCCCTTCTTAACCCTAAATAGCAATCCTAGAGGGCTTGTTGTGGGTCCTTTGGGCCTCTAAGGCCTAGCCGCAACCCTTTTAGGGCTTCTTCCTCCATCTGCAGCCCTCCGCTCTCCCTTCTGGCTTCTTTTTAACCCTTTTCTTTAGCATTAGCACCTTGAAGGTCTATAAATTCTAAGCGAGCATCCTTCAATATTGTCGTAAGATCATCATTGGCATTTACCTTGATCTCATTGGATAAGTGTTCTAATTTCATATCATTGGTTAAATATCTTGTGATTCGGTTATATTAGCACTTAATAATTGGCACATTCTTGGTAACAAGATTGTCTTTTCATTTATTGGTAAGTACTCTTGGCATTGAAGATTAATCATAACTTTAAGTACTTAAACATTAAGCCAATCTTAAACTAAGAACTAACTCATATCCTTTGTTACATTAACAATTTACCTCCAAGCATAATCTTGGTTGATAGACTTCAAGAGCCACCCTTCTCACCTAGATTGAGGGATTCAGCACCTTTATAGTGGTTAACACGGTGACCTTGCGGTCGTCAAAGCCATAGTCTCTGCAACGCTAGAGGCATCGGGTGGTTGGAACACAGGGGGAGGTATCGTTAATCAAGCCTCTGCTTGATTCTTGTTAGCTTCCATCCCACAACCTACTCTAAAGGCTGGTTCCAAAACAGTTAAGGGAAGGTCATACTTAGATTAGGCATATAAATTAAAATTAACCAAGATCCTTGCATCACACTTAGATCCTAGGATTTGCACCGCATATAGGTTAGTGAAGCATCTAAGCAACAGTTGTCCATTTGATTACTTGGTCTTAATTTAATAATAAGCAAGAGTTTGATTCCATAAGGCACTGGTCCCCTATTTTAATCTAATCCTTAAGGTCTTGCTAAATTTAACCAAGTAGCTAGGCCACTCAATTGTGTCTCTCGAGCTTGTTGATAACAACTTGTCCTTGACCTTCAGATTTCCATAGGGACTACCTCCCATAGCCTGTTGCTGGGAGACAACTAGAACGGAGGGTTCGTGGATCAGAGTGACAACCCCCGACCTAAGTCGTTGTCGCAGTGCTTGTACAATCTAAGCGACAATAGGCCGACTTGTTGCAACTTGTTGACAAGGTCTTGGAGGGTCCTTTATGATTCAAATAAATTTCTTTTACATAATACCAGATGCCCAGAGGGGTCTTACATGTATGACAATGACTCTTTTGAGTTCATAATTCTATGACAAACCTAAAAGCACTCAATGGGTGTTTGACCTACAAATAAATTTATCTTAAGCATGAAACCTATGCATCAAGAATGAAAATAATAAGTTTATTTTTCTCTATTCATCAAATACATAAAATCATGATTACAATAGACATTATAAAGACTGAACCTAGTTACACATTTCAACACTCTCTCTTAACTAGGGAGGTATTCGTAATCAATACATCGTACTTGCACATTCTCACACTAAAGAATTCTCATAAGAAGAGTCAGATTGGTAAGTCATCTTATAAGCTATTATTTCATCTTATCTCATTGCATATCATCATACCAACTTGCATTGTCACATAGCAAGGCCTTGACTAATAGCTCTATCTCTCTACAAGATCATAGCACAATGCTAGTGAGACAATGGCTAATAGACACCATCATCATTATCTCTTAGGGTACATAAGCCACCTGGATGTTCACAAGGTATGTCCTTATAAGACAATTCGTGTATTAGAATAACACATCCTCAAGGAATTTCCTCTTCAACTACTCTTACCTATTGGATGCCCTACCACATCCTCAAAGAGTATCGAAAACCAAATGGTTACCCAATCCTCCATTCTTTCTTCATCACATGAAGACAAGAATGATGTGTCCATCTCTCCCTCGTGGCCTTCACTAAGACTTACAGTTGTTAGTCTTGGTCTAGTGCATGACACATGAAGTAGAGAGCCATATACGTCACTCCCTCTTAACAAGAGAGGATCTAATCATTCCTACTAAAGGAATATACCCAAGCTCCCTCTTACCTAAGGACTTGTTACCAACATCGGCTATTTGCGAATTGGTGGAGATCATGGTACTTTCAGCTGCTTGTAGGGCTCCTCTTTCTGTAGCATGTCATGAACATCATCTTCTTCATCATGGAGCCTTCTTCATCATCACTTTATCATAGGGCATCGGCCATCTTCTCCATCACTTTCTCTTCAACAAACCATATTGTTGAACCAATAGTAATGTCATCATTTTCTTCATTGGAAAGTGGTCTTCTAGTTCACATCTGGCTTTTCTTCATACAGCTACCTCTTCCAAGTCATGTTTCTTTCAATATCTTCCATCCAATCACATGAGTACTAGTTGTAAGTGACTTCTACAACCTTCTTTCAGTAGCTTTATAACAACCCATCCAGATTTTTTCAAAAATCAAAATGAACATCAAATCAAAGTTACATTTTTATGATGGTCTTTCATCATGATATCATCTTCTTGCAACATCAACATCCTGCACATGTATGAATCAATCTCCAAGACATTCATTACCATAGTTCTCTTTTTCCAACATACCTATCAAGGTCTTCATACCTTCTTCATGGAGATGTCATCGTTAATCCTTCTTGTTATCAGATGTTGATCACTTATCTTATCTTACGTGACTATAGTTGCATCTTTCACGAACTCTCCTTTCTTTTTTCACATATTGCTTTCCTCGAGATCTTTACATGGTTCTTTCAACATAGGAACCATGATTGTCAACCACCTCATATTCCATAAGAGGTCATATTATCTTGATTTCATCTGATCAATATGTACAAGAGTTCAAGGCACCTTATCTACATGCCTTCATGCATATATTTCTAAAGGAAGAGTTTCTTCTATAGAGTATTCTACCAATTCTATCTACAATCATATGATGACATCACTATATCTATCGTATATATACAAAACTCTTCCTTCATGTGGTCATCTAGGCTTCCTTTGGGAAGCTTCCTTTCCTTGCTTGAAGATGAAAGTACTTCAACCAACTTGTTATGCTGCACATCTTTGTTATCATACCATCATCCTTTTAACCTATATATCCCACATAAAGTAGAATGTAGACCATCTGCGAGGCATTAGCTTCTTCTTAAGTAAAGGTGAATCTTCTAACAAATATTCCAATGGAGCATCTTAATGATCCTCATTCTGCGAAAGCTCCTTCCTAATGATGATGTTGTATGATGATCTCTTTATCTTCTATCTTGCTAGATGACTTTCTCCAACAATATAGATTGTTGTTTCGGTTGTCCTTGTATGCTTCCAATGGAGATGCCATGAGCTACTTTCTTTCTATCAAGATGACTATCACAACCATGTAGACTCTCTACTTCAACTATCCTTCCATGCTTCTATGATGATGTCATTTCTATCCTGCTATAATGCATCTTATCATACTTGTGATGTTTTCTATAACTAAAAACAACTAAGTGAAGGAGATTATCTCAATCGTAGTAGAGATCTTTCACTTCCTCCTTCTTTGATTTCTTCTTTTCTGATTCTTCCATTTCTTCAATAACATGGACTTCATTTATTTCATTTCTCTTCTTGTTGTCGTTCTTGAGTTTGGGACAATTCCTTTTAAAGTGTCCATATTCATTACACACATAGCATTGTATCTTTGACATATCGATCTTCTTCTTTTTTTGAGGATCAAACTTTGTAAACTTTCCATTTCTCATGTCCATGGCAGCATATGCTTAAACTTGTTCATTTGATCCAACATCGCTTTTTTATTTCAACCTAGTTTCTTCAATCTTACATAATGACCTAAGTTCACTAAATGGAGTGGCTTCCTTCTTTCAATAGATACTCTATACAAAGTTGCCCCATTCATCAAGTAGTGCATTGGGCACAACGGTGGTCATTTCTTTATCGGACATTATTTCTCCTAGTTCTTGCAGTTGATCTCTTATTTGTGACACCCTCATAAGGGGTGAGGTTATCCCTTCTTCCTTTGATACCTTCATTTTGTATAATTCGATTCTCAATGATATGACTTCTCCTGCAGTGCTTACAGAAAACAATTCTATCAACTTTTCATAGACTTCTTTCGATGTGTCCGTCTTTGCTACATAAGGGATGAGTGAATCCTTAATTGATTCTATGAGGATTCTTTGGGCCCTTATTTCACCTTTCATATACTTTGATAGTGCTTGAGCTTGCTCTTAAGATGGTTTCGTGATGGAGCCTTTTACATATTCAATAACTTCATTTTCTATGAGGATCAAATCTATCCTCTTCTTCCATGCAAGGAAATTTGATGACCCAACCAGTTTGTTGCCTTCCTTGCAGAATGAAGTCATTTTGATAGTTGATTCAAACATAGTTATAAAGATACTTACTTGTCAAGTGAAGATGCTCTTAAATGATGATATCTTCAACTTGATACCTTCTTGATGATGTTGCTTCCTTGATGATCTTCTTCAAGGATGTTTGAGATGTGATATTTGCTTCAATGTGAAGGAAATCACCTTGATGACTTTGATGGTGATGCCAATGCTTCTTCTTGCTTCCTTTGGATGTAGAAATGTAGAATATGGAGACTTCAAGATGCTTCAAATATGTAGTCCTTCTTTCTTTGAGTGGAGGTGTGGTCCTTGAGGTCTTCTCTTATTGATGACGTGATCCTTGAGATGAGTACTCCTTGGTGCTTCTTATTCCTCCTTAATGAATTCCTTGTGCTCATCTTTTATGTATCCTTCTTCAATGATGTGATCTTCAACCTGCCTCTTCTTGTCTTGTCACCTTAGCTCTGATTCCATGTTGAGAAATCTAGGGGCAGCTAGATTAGGTGATTTCTCATAGTTCGATAATTGTTTGTGATGTATTTTTATTTAACTTGATTAGCTTCTTCTTTAACTTGATTATTATTGTGTTTTCTATCATCAAACAACTACCAAACAATGAAGATCAAAGAGACAAGAGGACACAAAATGTAGGTTGCTAGTCGGGACCACAACCTCTCCTTTTGAGAAGAAAACCCACAAGAATTCTTCTCTTATAGAATCTTCAAATGATGAATTCCAAGACCTAAGACCCTTGACAAAGACCCCTCTAAGACCAAGTCAACTTCCTTCTTGATGAGCTTTCGTTACATAGCTTACAGCAACAAATTTTGACTTTCCAACAACAACTTTGACCGCAGCTACTTTTCCAACAACTTTGATTACTAGCAACTTCGTCCTCCAACAACTTCGTCCCCCAGCAACTTTCCAGCAACTCTTACCTAGCAAATTCAAAATTTGATTACAATTAAGAGAATGAGAGAGAGACCAACTTCGACTCTAGTTCCCTTCTTGAACGTTGCTTGCCTTAGGACTTCTTTCTTTTTAAGATCGAACTCTTTTGCTTGCTTCTTCATATGTGTTGGATGTGTGCTCCAAATGAGGTCGAATGCCTCTTATATATAGGCTTTCCAAGGGTACGAACAGCCTCCATGAGGCCAACTTGATCTTTCATTTAGGCCGACTTGTTGCAGCTCGTTTACAAGGTCTTGGAGGGTCTTTTATGACTCAAATAAATTTTATTTTACATAATACAAGATGCCCAAAGGGGTCTTACATGTATGATAATGACTCTTTTGACTTCATAATTCTATGACAAGCCTAGAAGCACTCAATGGGTGCTTGACCTACAAATAAATTTACCATGAGCATGAAACCCATGCATCAAGAATGAAAAAAATAAATTTATTTTACTCTTTTCATCAAATACATGTGAAAAATTCTGAATCTAAGACATCAGAAATCCCTACTGTTATTTCTGGTTTATTATCTCCTACTTTTTCTTTACATTAACAAGTTATTTAAGCATATAAACATCGAAATAAACACAATAGCAACCTTCACAAATATATAGATCAGCAACTGAAATAAACTGAGACAACACAAGGGACACCGTTATTTTTGGACAATCATTCCCGGAAAAACCCAATGCAAGAAAATTGGTGCAGCAGATATGAGGGTTTTATTATTATGCAGTTTTATGAATACAACTAGGGTGCCAAAAATGGCTCAACCAACAGAGAATGCCCTCGGCAATAGTACCTCTCTTCGGAGACAGATATTCCGGCTAATCAACAACTGTATGAATAGCCCCATAGTGACTTTGACTGTTCCCTTAGTCGGACAGCGAAATCTGCTCCAAACTACCCTCAAGAACAGTGTCACCCTCCAAGGACTGCGTCAGCTAATCAACTCTCAATCTGCCCCACGAAAATGCCTCAGTGCAGCCTCTTCAACCCAGCATCAGCTCTATAGCCTCTGCGCTACCTACATCAGCCACTGCGGCTTCTGCGTTAGCCTCTTGGCCCTTTGCGTCCTCTACGCTGGCCTCCTCAGCCTCTGCGTTAGCCTTCCTAGCCTCTATGTTGTCTCTCTGGCACTCTCTTTGCTATGTATTCTCGGCCTTCTGTCACACTGCGCCTCGCTGCAACAGATCACTGGTTCGATTTCCTCAGCAAATCTCGCCCCAGAAAATCGAACTAACTGATCTCTCTTGGTGTCTTGGCGTATCTCCAACTGACCCTCAAGCCTCTTCTTACACTTTTCCTGTTGATGATTCAACGACCGAGATTAAGTCCCTAATCAACGGCTAAGATTATATCTGCCTCGATCCTCGTTATTTAGAATTTTCTCACCCATATTATATTAATACACATTAATATTTTAATTTTCCTAAGTTTAGACTTAGGATCACATTAAAAATATTAATTATTTTAATATCTCTCCATCCGAATGGAATTTCTCGAAACGATTTCTAGGTCTTGGAGATCTCATGTGCCTTAGCCTCTCCACCAATTTTCATGGCTAAAGCACATCCGATGCTACCAAAAATCAACAATACATAAAATGATGATTACGATAGACATTATGAAGACCGAACCTAGTTACACATTTCAACAGTAACTATATCTTCTAGCGATGACCTTGGTCATTTATTACAAGACATGTGTTTAAAGACCTTATTGGAAGCCAACCTTGAGTACAATAATTATTCAATGTGAATTCCCATGAAATTATAACTTTAGAGTAATAGCAATGAAACAAAAGCAAATAGATTAGATGTGTTTAGTCAGTAGAGCAAAACCAACAATAATCATCAAAACATAGAAGATGGAATTACACTCTTAATCAATATAATACTATATTTACAATGACATATGTACATGTGGTCCGAAAATATGGCTGAATGAAGCACAGACACAATGCTGTCTTAAATTTGTGTATTATAGTTATATTCATATATAGCCACAACAGTTAGCTAGAATGGTAATATGTTCCTGTGCAAAGACCACATAGGCCTTTGGACCCATTCTTGTCAAGTCCTTTCAGGTTACCAGTCACTTGTGCATCTGGTAGTTGACCTGCCATCGATCTGAAAATTAGAAGGAAGAGGGGGGAGGTTCTCCACAAATATATTTCTTATCTCTCTCTCTGTCTCTCTCTCTCTGTATATAAATATATATATGCTCTTTATTCATATCCATATCCATGTGTACTTCTATCTATGTGACTTAGTTAAAAGCTAATGCACTTCAAAATCATAAAGACTACAATGTAGTTATGGTTGCTTATAACAGTATCAAGCTACGGAAGCAATACACATGAAAACAGATATAAGATCAAAATACCTAAACATTGAACAAACCTAGAGGCACAAATATTAGGAAATATGAATTATCAATAATACTTTCCAAACATTGATAAAAACTGTTATCATTAGTGCTTCTTACAGCTTGCTAAAGTTCTAACATTTGCATTAATGCATTCACTAAACACAATAGTGAGCATCAGTCATGTAACAAAAAAAACAAACTACTACTGGATTTTTCCCAGCACACTACACATCTAAAACTTGAAGGCTTCCCAAAAATTGCATAGCACTAGGTAGAATTAAAATCAAAAGGAGATAAAACCTATAATTTTCAGAGTTTGCCGCAAGGAGGGACTGATATGTTGCCTCAGCTTCATTCAAACGGCCAAGCTTTAACAATAAAGAAGCAAGTTGCTCCTTAAAAGCCAACCTGTCAACCTGCGTTTGCATTCATAATAGACACATTTCAGCCTACCAAATTTTCCAAATCAGGCATCTTCACTATCCAAACCAATTATTGCAATTCTTCATATTAGTGAATATTGATCCACTTACTATTTTGGTCGCCTTCTTATTAAGTTCCTCTAGTGCTTTTTCTGGAGCCCCACATTCCTCGAGAAGAGAGATCTGCAATTCAACCATGTAAAAGCAAAATGTAAGGAAAAGATGTCTCAGAGAGCAAGCGGAGATATAACAACATATCATTTCAAAACATGAATTAGAAGTTCCAGAACAGCAGGATATTCTCTAAAACATTCAAATCTGGGGTCCTATTCAGTTGCAAGAATTTAGAATATTACATTTCGAGTTCCTCATGAACAACACATCCATTCTTGCAGTCAACACATCCTACTTCCCAGGTGACACTTTTTTTCCTAGAACAAAGTTGAATTTTATTTAGGAAAGACAAACTGGACAAAAACACCAAGTAATGAAAACACAACCAGGAATGGCAATGACAACACTTTATATTCTCCACTGGCATATAATACCTCTTGTGTCTCTCCACATATTCTGCCCATATGTGCAATATGATAATGAAATTAAAAAATAAAAAAAGGAGAGAGAAAGGGAGTGGTAGAGAGAAAGAGAGAAATAATTCCCAACACACTACACAGATGCCAATCAAGACATAAAGCAGACAGTTTTCACATAAACAACCACAGTGATAATGTGACAAATACCAATGTGGACCAAAGACTAGCAGACAGCCACACACCTAGTTAGCTTGCACACTGGATGATGCAGCAGACATGATGCAGAAACTAGCATTACAGGCACAGCTAACACTTTGAAGAGAATGAATATTTCATCAAGACCATAACTAAACTGAGCACAACAGGAAGGTGGTTTCATTGGGGGAGAAAAGAAGAAAAAGTAGTATTGGTGTAACGAACAAAATTCGTACTCAGTGGAATATGATAATGTCTGAACAGAGTCAGAATATCTGGAATATAATATCCATAATAGGAAAGTAATATTTATATATAAGAATATTGAATGTACAAAAGATATGATATGTTTGGTTACAAATGAGGACCCTGTTTATATACCTAGGCAGGTGCCTTTCATAAGGAGTCATGTCTTTTAGGACATGCCTTTTTTATAATTAATTATACTTTATTAATTATTATTTATGTTATTTTATATATAATTGTGTTCATAACAATTGGAGTTGGAAGAAGCAAAAGAAGAAAATCAACCAAACAATAGTTCTCAATAAAGGTGAAAATGGTCTTAAAAATAACTTTATAATGCAAAACCAAATGAGATGCAGTGTGCAAAACCAAATCATAAAATTATTGTTTCTCGAAAGTTTTTTCCTATCCTGGGAGTGGATCTATATGTGGCATACACACATATGCAGCACCCCACTTGAGCTATCTTTGGAGATGCTTTCAACTTTTCTCAGAAATTTATTTTGGGCAGCTATCTTAGTCCATATGGAGCCTCTAACTTGAGGAGCAAGCATGCTATTTTTCAGAGCTTCGTTCTTCGCTTGGAGAAACCTATGTTTTCATGTGGATCACCCTACTTGGACTTATCTCGTATTCTTATCTTATCCTCTTATTTATTGTTTTCTATCCTTGGGATTATGGGTGCAAGATGGCAACGTTACATGGCACCTATTCCTGAATCTAGGGATAATATTGTGTTTTTGCCATGTAAAGATTTGTCCTTTATTAAAAAGGACGAGAAGAGTGGTAGCCAATTCACCAATTATTCTGTGATAATCCTCAAACTCCAACTCCACAGATGTTTACTGTTTGGTGGGCTGTAAGTGTGATAGAGTGCTGTTTACTGTAGTACAACATCAAACAAATCGCCGTCCTCTAAAAGTGTGTTGCATCTCCAAGCATCATTACACAACCTGCAAAGAACAGACTTACTGGATAGCCTTTCCTGGAAGAACATGACTTTTTTTCACATATAAGTGACAAGTCTGATGAAAATACTGCCCTACAGCACTGGATTTCACACATTAACCACAACTTTGAAAAACTCATGTCACTATTCACAGCAACCCTCCTCTAACTTATACGCTATTTACTAATTTAGACCACATAACATTAACTTTGGGTATTCCATTTTAGTATGGGTATCTTACTAAATTTACCATTTCAAATTCATTGCTATTCTCAAACCCAAAATTCATTGCTATTAACTTTAACCCCCAGATAACATGCTTAAAACACTCTAATAATGTGCTGGAACTGAGATCTGCTTGCTTCCTCTCCCATTTTTGATAAGCTGAAAGCATGCTTAACTCAAACCTCCACAAATTTTCCTTTAATACCAGGCTGCATGCATGCTAGAGAGAAGAATTATAATAAAATAAAACCTCCAAAATTATGACACCATGAAGCTAGAGGTTTTAAAATATCAAGCATGAGGCTATCTCACATGCCAACCATGAATAGCAAGTCATTCTAGGATTTTGGATTTGGTAAAACTAGCAAACATACCAACTATAAGTACAAGGTCGAATTACAGTTTGAGAACAGCAATAAATTTGAAATGGTAAATTTAGTAAGATACCCATACTAAAATGGAATACCACGAAAGCCTCTAAATAGCTGGCACATGTCACACTACGAGAATATATCTACTTGCTCAAGTCTGAATTCAAATCATGTACCAGAACCCTGAAAACAGCCCCACTACACATAAAAACCCCAACATTGCTATAAATAGATCTGTTAAATGTACACATGACAAGAATAGCAGTTCCACTCCTGAAAAATATGAAACTAGGGATATGAATAGAACAACTATAAAACACCTATTAAATATAGCATGTCCAAAATTATCACCTTCTTGCATGTCAATAGTGTTATTGGACCCATTTTTCTGCATGGACCACAAAATGTGCTAAATTTGGAATGCAAGCCCTGAAACCCTAATTGCTAAAAATAACATTGGATTGAAACTACCTGCATGTCACCATCAATTTGGAATGCAAACCCTGAAACCCTAATTGCTAAATATAGCATTGTCTTGAAACTACTTGCATGTCGCCCAAATAGACTCATTGGCATTGTCAGCTCACAAGGACTAAGAATATGGAGATACCTCTGATATGAAGGCCTTAGAACTTTACCTCATAGAATAATGAGAACTGCAAAATATGACAAGTTCTCAGATCTGCCAAAACCGTTTGTGTGGCACTGTGAAAACCTGGATATAACTTTGGATCTAACCAACATGACAAAATTTAGATCAAACTTAACCCTACAGTTGCACAGGCAATCTAGGGGTTAACAAGATGGGATCAGGGCTTTTTTCTCCACTATTCTTGAATATTGTGGTAAATACTTGTGAGAACCCAATAGTGATGTAAGAATAATCAAAAGCAATAGTAAACCACATATCTACTGGTAGGATTGTGAATGGAATGACTCCTTGAGATCATCTACCACCTAGCCCCAAGGGCTGATGTTACAACCAACTCTAACAATGATGGCAAGTGAAATGGTAAATTTGAGAATATCTTAATAAAGACAATGACAAAACCATTACATCCTTGATCACTATTGTTTATGAGATCAACTTATCACAAATGATCACTCTTCCGAATGATCACGTAGGTCAGGTCAACTTTTTAACGACATGCCCAATGCGACTAGTGTCCGAGCAGATAACGAACACAGCTTGACTGATACATTTCTGATGAACTGGAGCACGTTTAACAATGTCGATCAAATAATATATGACAAGAAGGATGGCATTTTGATTTCAACACCGAATTATCAGATTCATTAAGCAATAGTCCAAAAGAGGACCATACTCCCACATGTAGGCTCCATTTGCATGTAATTTCACAGAGTGACCAAATGAAGTATTAGAGCTCTCAAACGAGGAAACTAAATGTTTTTCGGGCCTCTTATGGCAATCCAATTTAACAAAATTAAATTCAAGCCCCAAAAGTATGAGAATGACAATTAAAAAATTTCCCATTAATGGGTTGTTTTCCTCTTCATGTTTAACAAGAGGTAAAAATGGAGAGGCAGAATTGTCGTCTTACTAGATGTCGTAAACCTCTTGACGTTCTGTACAACCTATTTATACGAACCTTTTTTGAGGCCATCTGTAGGAGTTATGCACATACAAAGCTAAAACTAAGCAGACCACTTTTAATTGCAACAAATTCTTTAAATTAACGAATTATCGTCAGATTTCTTGCCAATCATGTTTGTCTAGATATTGTTGGTGACGAGCATCACTTCTCAAGCTTCTCGAGATTACAAAAGGGCTCATTTACTCAATAATTTCACAATTTGGATGCCTGGGCGCCTTTACCAAAGAATTTTTTTTCTAGGTGCTCCAACGGATTGACACTTGATTTTGGTTTGTTTTAATTATAAACTTACTCATTGAAGACAAATCATTCACCTTTGAGGGCAAGCAAATTGTCAATCCTAATAAAAATACAAATTGCTCACTTGGAGAGATTCAAGATTAGCCCGTAACCCAAAGAATCATCTCACCTTGGTTGCTTGTTAACTCAACAAATCATTTTGCTAAAAGGGAAATCATCCACCCATATTGTTGCTTACTCTTTCACTGAACAAATCAATGACTAGAGACAAATTGCTCACCTACAAGGCAAGCAAACACTATCACTAGGAAAAAGAGACAAAATCACTCTTTCTTGTGGATATCCTCCTATCCCAATGAATTTCTCACAAAAGGACAAATTGGTCAACTAGCAAATATGTACTTTCAAATTCAATGATTTGGCCACTCAACCACCTAACAAAACAAATTTACCTTTCACAATTGTTGCTTATAGCCAAGGTTCATCACCAGACTGCCATGTGGCTATTCATTTACACTAATCATGCTTATTTACCATCTCGTGTATGGCTTAGTGTTTCTTATATGTTTCCAAACTTCTCCTACGAGTCGAACTTCGAAAGAGTGTGTGCACTTGCACACAAGCCATTTTCTTCCCTTAGAGTAGTGTGCAATGCCTTTTTGTGTCCAAGTATCTTTATTTTTATTAAATTTTGCTTTTGTTTAGTGTTGCATGTTTTAGACACTTCCAAGCCACTCGAATAAAAGCCTCATTACCCCTTCCAGACTGATTTCATGGCAGGGAGAGGCTGACATTGCAATATGGTATTCAACCATTCTATCATTCATTGAAAGCATAATTGAAGTGGCAATTATCTTTACCAAACACTCAAGACAAGCATGGAGTTTGATTCCTCATGGAATAATATCTTTTCACTCTATTTATTACACTACTCTTCGATTTGGTGCTACACGTTTTAAACACTCTTAGCCAGCTCAAATCAATGCCTCATTCCCCACTGTAGATCATTTTCACATCGAGGCCAAGTTTGTGTTGCACTCTAGCATTCCAGCATCCTGCCCTTCATTAAAAGGTTAGTTGAAGTGATGAGTATCTTTAACAAACATCCTAGACAAGCACAAAGCAATTCCTCAAGGAGTGGAAGTTGTTTCACTCTTCGTCAAGCCAATAAAAAGGAACAGTGTTCCATGATTTTCATACAGATATAGCTATCGTCTACATTTTTGGAATTATAATGGCAACCAAGGGAAGCAAATAATCTAGCTACAATTAAATCAAAAAAACAAGAGAACATAGTTTTGTTGCAAAAAAACAAGGCCAACAAGGACTCTTACCTGATGCACAAAATATAATGGGCGAAATCAAAGTTTCAAATGGAATTTATCACAACCCATATGATTGGTTATATCAGTCACTTAGTTTGAACTTTGAATCCATGGATGGTCATCGTATTAGCTTGATGAGAGTGTTTTTCATAGATCAACAAAGTTTTCAAATTGACAAAAATCTTATTCCACTTATGTGTAAAATGCATTGTTATGATTTATGACCAAGACATTGAATGTTGTAAATTCATAAGATGTAATGCAAAGATGAATGCCATGTATATTTTTTCCACTTATTCAATTGGATTTTTGTGAAGTACATTGCTCGAAACCCATCTTTTAAAAGCACAAATGAATTAAACTTGTGAATGACGCACTTGTGAAATCCATTGGTACTATTTCTTGCCTTCTGTCTCTCATACCTTAAATTCTCCCGCACCACCTCTATGTAGGAATTTACAGGGTAAGTTCCTCAGACAGAACACCAAAAAGGACACCGCTCACAAATAGATCACAGATCAATACACCAATATTTTTGACGTGGTTAAAACCCTCAAAGAGGGAAACAGTCCACGGCCTGAGCC
>APFE030081167.1:110033-134831 GCA_000404065.3 Pinus taeda | reverse complement strand
AGCCACGGATCAAGTGTCGGTAATACCGAGGAGAGAATGAACCGTTGGATTGTAAGTTACAAAATGTACAACGGTAAAGAAACACACTTTACCTAACTCTATACTAGACCAAGTTGAACTTAACTATTGCCTATGTGTCGGAATATCCTAACATCCCCCCTTAAGAACAACTTGGGATAGGATTGAAGGATTTACAAATATGACACAATAGGAGAAGGAAGGAGGCACTAGAGCCTATCCCCCCTTAGTGACAACTTCCTCAACTCCAACCATAAATCGAAGTTTAGTAAACTTCGCCTCTGTGAGAGCCTTTGGAAAGATGTCTGCAAGTTGATCATCTGTTGAACAATATTGCACTGCAAGAACATGGCCATGAATGAGCTTTATGATGAAGTGCATGTGTAATTCAATGTGTTTACTACGCTGATGCTGGATTGAATCTTTGCATAGTTGAATGGCACTTTGATTATCACACCAAAGTGTAGTAGGATGCTGCTGCTGAAAGCCAAACTCTGATAGGATCTGATGAAGCCACAAGGCTTCCTTACTAGCTTCTATGGCACCACGATACTCTACTTCTGCGGAAGAAAGAGAAATGGAACCTTGTTTCTTGCAAGCCCATGTAATAGGTCCTGAACCAAGAGTGAACACATAACCGATAGTAGACTTCCGATCATCAGGGTCACCAGCCCAATCGGAATTAGTGAAACCAACCAATAGAGGAGATGCTTCGGCACTGTAATGAATGCCAAACTGAACTGTACCTCGAACATAAAGAAGTATTCTTTTAGCTGCTTTCCAATGAATTTCACGTTGGGTTTGCATAAACCGAGCAACAAGGCCAACAACAAAGGAAAGGTCAGGACGAGTATGGGTTAGATACAAAATTTTTCCTACAAGTTGACGGTATAAGGTAGCATAAACTTCTTGGGAAGTACAAGTGACTGAAAGTTTGACTCCAGACTGAAAGGGAGAAGGAGCTGGCTTACAATCTTCCATGTGAAAATGGCGCATAAGATCACAGGCATCCTTGGATTGGGAGAGGGAAATACCTTCCTTGGATTGCAAGAATTGAAGACCGAGAAAATAATGTAAGTGTCCTAAGTCTGTCATTTCAAACTTATTTTTAAGGCTGGACTTCACATGGTTGATAAGGTTGGGATCACTACAGTGAGGGTAAGATCATCAACATAAAGAACAAGAATGATAAGAGACTTGCCCACTTTCTTGGTATAGACAATATTGTCAGAATGACACCTAGAAAAGCCAGATTCTAAAAGAAAGCTATCCATTTTGGCATACCAAGCCCGAGGAGCTTACTTGAGACCATAAAGGGATTTCTTAAGACAACATACAAGGCTGGAGTCTGTTTGTATAAACCAATAGGTTGTTCCATGTAGATTTCTTCATGCAAGTCCCCATGCAAGAAGGCGGATTTAACATCCATCTGATGGACTTCCCATTTGAAAGAGGCAGCAAGGGAAAGAACAAGGCGGACAGAGTTTATTTTGGCAACAGGGGAGAAGGTTTCAGTATAGTCAATGCCCTCAACTTGTGAAAAACCCTTAGCAACAAGACGAGCTTTATGTTTATCAACTTTCCCATCTGATCCATACTTGGTTCTGTAAACCCATTTGCATCTAACAAGTTCTCGTCCCTTTGGTAGAGGAACAAGATCCCATGTATCGTTCGCCAATAATGAACGATATTCTTCATTCATAGCTGCGTCCCAATCTGGATGGCCTGAAGCTTCTGCAAAGGTGTCAGGATCATAATTTGCTGAGACTTGAGCCAGTAAAGAAGAGGCTCTTTCGAACTAAGAACGTTTACGGCACTGATCTGTAGGATCACCGGCAAGATCACCTACTGCATCCCGAGTGGCACGGACCCATTTTGGAAGTGAAGGAGTTGAAGGAGGATCCTCAGAAGGTGGGGGAGGATTGTCATCCTCGCTTTCATCATCTGAAGAAGAAATATGTTCAAAAGTAGAAGAGATAGAGAGAGGTGGCACATTCGCCAAACTAGGCTCGCATGCCAATATATTTTGATCAAACTTTACATCTCTTCTAATGATAACATCTTTGGACTTAAATGGAATAAGTCTATATCCTTTGACATCTTCAAAATATCCAACAAAAATACATTTTTCACTCCCAATATGGGCCCATGCTTCACTTCCAAAAACACGAAAGTGACTCACATCTAGTTTAATTGAGCTCCATGCTTCTTCAGGAGTGATATTCTTTAAAAATTTAGATCACAGATCAATACACCAGTGTTTTTGACGTGGTTAAAACCCTCAAAGAGGGAAACAGTCCACGGCCTGAGCCAACGTGGCCACTTCAGGCAATTTATTAATAAAAGAATGAAAATTTACATAAGCTTCTCTCATGACGTTTACCTACAAATTGGACCCTCCATGCGCTTTAAATAGAAATCATGGACAATTCGGGTGTTAAGCCACGGATCAAGTGTCGGTAATATCGAGGAGAGAATGAACCGTCGGATCACTACATATCGTGACCGTCGGATTGTAAGCTACAAATGTACATAGTAAAGAAACACACTTTACTTAACTCTATACTAAACCAAGTTATACTTAACTATTCCTATGTGTCGGAATATCCTAACACTCTACGACATTCCTAGACAACCCCCAAGCCACATACCCTCCCCTCCTACCTTATGTCACATTTTCTTTGAAGTAGCAATTAGGAGTGCAACCAGAACTTTGAGTACCAACCGAGCAGTTGATGAGGGCAAGTTTAAGACCGAATTCCTCAAGCATGGCATCCAATCGCTTGAGACATATATTGCAAATCTTGTTTACCATGTGATTTGTTCAGGCTTCCCCACGTCCTAGACAAGATACATCGTCCACCTGATCCACAAATCTGGGTCTAGTGTTGATCTGAATAATTACAAAACTATCTTGGTGGGTCACACATTCTCCAAGCTTTATGCCACAATTCTACACCAATGGTTTTCTAAGGAACTGGAGAATCAACATCTCATGGCTAGAGGACAAGTAGGCTTTCAACCAGACTACTAGATGATTGATCACATCTTCACCCTCAGATCCATCATTGAGGAGGCTCGCAATCACTCTTCGTGAGTTTACAGTTGCTTTCTTGATTTCTAGAAAGCTTTTGACACAATTTCAATGGAGGCATTATTCAAAAGGCTCTACGACATTGGCAGATCAAAGATCCTCTTTATTGCTATCATGAGACTCTATGACTCAATGATGGGGTGTCTCAAGATGGCCCATGGTCTTTCAAACTTTATTCAAAGTACCATTGGGGTGAAGCAAGGGTCTCCCCTCTCTCAGACTCTATTTGGGACTTATATTGATGAGTTTGAGTCTTTCCTTCATGAGCATATACAGAGGGTGGTGGTTGCCTATTGCACCATGTTTTGATCTCCTTGCTCCTCTTCGTTGTTGAATTGGTCTTGTTGGCCTCTATTCTTGAGGGATTACATAAACAGATTGACACATCGGCCACTTATTGTGACCTTCGACAACTAAAGGTCAACTTGGGTAAAACCAAGGTTCTAATCTTCAATGCCTCGTAGAACTCCTTTGCAAACCTACACTTCTACTACCAAGAGGTAGAGATTGAGATCACCACATCTTACACCTACTTAAGGGTACAGTTCACAAGGCCCAAACTTCATATGCAGAAAGTACTCCAAACTCGACTAAATAAAGGCTACGGCTCCCTAGCCCTCATCAAGCGACATTGCTTCCAAGCACAGTTCCAAGACATCTTGCCCAAGCTCCATCTTGTGGACGCCATTATCAAACCCACAACCATATATGCTTATGAGATTTCGGGACCTAGTTTACTATTAGTCAAAATGGGCCACGATGGAGAGAGTCTAGATGTTCCTTCTCCAATGTATCATCCAATATTATCAAAACTAGATTACTCATCGAACCGGTAGACCCCCCAAATCGAGAAACAATCAGACCAGAATAGAGATCGGTAAAAAAAACTAGACCAAAAATACGATCAACCAAAAACACATAAAATATTCAAATTTTAAAGAAAACCACATATATTCATGTGCATCCATATGAATCCAAACCATTTAGACACAAATAAGCAAAAGTTCTCCTTTATAGAGCATGTAAGGGTGCACGTAACCAAAATAACACCAAGTGTAATCCATATTTGAGCAGAAAATACACCAAGAAACAAGACCTAGATGGCCTCTGGTATCCAAAAAATATCATGCTACAACAAATACCTACATATCATCAAAAATTTTGCCTATATTGCGATCTTTGTCATCAATATCACCATCTAAGCATAACAATAAGATAAAACATGCTTAGTATGTATATTCAAGATTTTGTTTGAGTGATGGGTACATTTTTAGTAGGATCATGATAGAAGAAGCCAACAAACAATGCCACTAACATCAAGGTACATAGAGGGATTGGTGTTCTTGATTAAATTCTAGTTCGATACCCTCATACATGACAAAATCCGATGGAAACACTACAATCCCCCTAATCTTGAAATCCCGAAAAACTATTAATTTTGTTGGGTTTTGAGTGAGATCTAAAATTCTACTTTCTCCATATGAAATCCAATGAGGTCGAAACCACTCTCAAACATCCTGAGACATTTCATGGTAATGTTAAAAATTTAAGTTACTTTAAGAATTTAAAATTACCATGAATTGCATAATAGCTATAGTAGGGCCATAGCCTTGAACCTATTATCGGTTAGTGCCCAGCCAACACAAAAATTAAAAGAAAAAAAGCAAAATAGGCCCCACTTGTTGCGTTCTACGCAGTTTTATTGAACAGGTACTGAATCCATTCGTTCGGTGAAAATGGTCAATTCGGTAACAAACTGGCTGATTCGGTACTGAACTTCCCAAAAATGGTTCAAATCACCGGTCCGAATCGGTTTTTGCCTCAAAACAGTCAAACCAGTGTGCTCAAACCAGTTCGGTCCGATCTTGATAACACCGATATCATCCACTACAAATACACAGTTCAACAACCCATTATTCAGGCGAAGTTTGAGGTCGTCCCATTTTTCCTTGAGGTCCTTTTCTACTTGTTCTCTTTCCTCCATAGAGTCAAGGTTTCTAGAGGCTCCGCTTCTGGGAGAGAGAGATAACTTGATCTTGCACTCGACCCTTTGCAGGCCATCACTTTTGATACCCCCTTAAGTCGTGCTCGTGGATGGTTTGCAAAGGCATCCCAACTCCTTCAATGAATGACCATCTCACCAAAGCACCTTCTTCCATTTAGTTTCTCCCTTGACAAACCAACACATCTCTAACCAACTTGGCAAAAACTGAATCAGGCCATCAAAGAGGATATTTACAGATTATACATTTAGGTCACTTGTACATCCCCCTTGGTGAGCCTTTGCCCAAAGAAGTCCTTTTCTTAGAGCATTTTTTGGAGCTACAGGACGGCCTCATCGTCCACCCCCCTTATACTTGCAGGCACTGGATGCACTCACTCAGGAACCCACTAGGGCATATTCGAGTTAGGTCCCATTGACTTCGGGTGGAAATGGATCACCATATACCATGATCAGATAGGTTGCCAATTCTGCCACCAATAGGACATGGAGACTGAGATACACCTCATTTTTTGGTGCCTCGTATACTATGAGATCATAGGACGATATCATTGCATATCTAGATAATCTGGGGGGTCCCTCTCTACCTTCTTTCGGTTTCTTGATCAAAGATGCCTATCCCTCTTCATCAAGGAGATATTTAGACACAGATCTCAAATCCTACATACCCCACCTCACTCAAAGCCAATTCAAACAATCACATCATACTTTCAGGTCAATCTAGCTTATTGGGGCAGCAAGTGACGAGCTAAGTTCCATGATATTTTAGATAGTAAAGTAGTCAAACCTTGGATCTCCCCTCAACCCCCCTCCCTTTGGGAGGCCAACTGATACCCTTGAGACTGTTGTGGAGGTGTCGAACAACACATCAATTCACTCACACCCAAAGCATCAGAGGTTTTAGTAACAAATGGTTCCTGGAACTTTTCTCAATTGCTCAAAACATCTAATTATGTATATGCTATTTAGTGGAGTAATCTCCCTAGTCATGTAAGGTTAATCACGTTTAAATATAACTTGGTTACTAATTGTTCATGTCACAATGAAGCATTCTTAGCAATGGGAGCATTTCACTTTGGGAGGGAGTTGGTAAGCTCCAATTTGGGTTCATTTTCGGCGGACTATTCTCACAGCTTGGTTACATATAGAGACTTTGTTCTTGCTCCTCTAGATAAGATTTAGTTAGCTATGTTTCATATTGCATTCTTGCATTTCATTCAACTTCATAAAAAATTCAAATTATAGCAACCAGCTTATAATCAGATAGCTTACCACTTCAATGAACAAATGGTATAATTGGGCCCTATTACCCATCAATTGTGAGGTACATTAACCATTCTTGCATGTTGATGCAAGTGCTTTCTTTTAATATTTTTGACATTTTTGTATGGATCATGGGTTGAAATCGGATAATAGATCATGATGCTTGGAATGTATTCGCGTTCCTTCATTTCATCTTGATGATTATCATTTTCTTTAATCCAATGTGAACTTCCTTAGGGCCTTCTTATTTCACTATCTAGGAGGGGCACAAATAGAAAGCTCTAATTGTTGTCGAGTTGCATGTTACTCATACTTAACAATTGTCATCATTCCCTTATTCATTTCCCTATCTTTTGTTTGGTTGTTGTCAGTTAATCATATTGGTTACCAACATACTTCATCGTATGAGAACAAGGGGTTGAAAATACCCAACCAATGATGCAATTGTAAGAAAAAAGCAGACAAATCTCAAAATGCAAAAGAATGGCAAGGGATGCAAAGAAATCAAGAGCCAAGTATAGCTTGAGCTCTACCTCCCTCTTGTATAGCCACTTGCCTCGAGAGTATCCATGCATATTTCACACCTATCAAAGTAAAAAAGGAATATTAAAATTAAGTGATAAATTGCCCATAATTAAAGAGGAATATTATATTAGATATCATTTTTGGGATTCAACTGCGTTAAGTAAGGCATTCACGTATGACCATTTGAATAATCAATATTTCAAGATAATCAATGAAGTTTGTTAAACAAGCCAAATCAACGAAAGAAAAAGGAAAATAAGTTGATTCAAAAAACAAAGGCAAAGAAAGGCAAGGAAAGCAGCTAAGTTCCTTGTACAAAGGCACTCATGGATGAAGATTTTATACAACCCGATATAAGACTATGACACCTCCAAAGAAAAAAAAACCTAGACCATAACACATCACTTAAACCTATCATCTGAAAGGGTTGTCCTATGAACTACTTCTCCTCTTAGAGTTGGAAGCACCTAATAAGGACTTATGATAACCCTCCCATGCCTAAATCTAGCAACTTGTATACAATCATAACTTAGTGGGACAATTTAAAATAATACCATGTGGGAAGTAATTTGATGGCTTTGACATTAATATGGTCAATCTTGATGCTCTTATGATTCTTGTACCCATGATGATGATCTCACTTAATTCCTTGAGTAAGTGTTAGATGATATTCCAAGTGCATTAAGGGTTCCTTGAGGGATGATGATGATGCTTCTATAGCACTAAACATCTGATGTTCCACCATTTTCATAGAGGACGTTGAGCACCTTTTGAGGATCGTTATCTATGATGATGACTTGGCACAATTAATGAGACCCTAAGCTTTAGGACATTATCCTAAGAGCACGGGTAACCTTCAAATGACAAGACGCCCCCAGGCCAACATGCACCTCCCTGATGGATGTTGTTTTTCTCACATTGATGACTGATGATGAAGGTGACTTGGGACCCCTTTGGAGGGGATTTTACACCACCTACCATAGTGACATCATGTTCAATCATGATGGCATCACCCTTGTGCTACAATTGATGATGATGTGGGAATTTCTTGAGGGTAATGTAGAGCATGAGAGGTTTTCTTTTGGTGACGAGGAACGAATTCTAATGAGACATGACTTTTGAGATGAGACAAACACATTGAGTCATCCTTTGCACCTTTTCATGGAGAGACATAAACTCTGAGAATGATGTCACCTTTAGGAGGAGATTTTGCTTACACATGGGATTTTTGAGGTTATTTTCCATGTTACTTCATTTTAGAGGTTATCTTTGGGGGTCGGTTTGATGACCTATCCAACTTGTATCATGGATTTAGTAGTTTTTAGGGGCTTTTAGCCTAATTTAGGGATACATAGCTTGATTACCCTCATATATAGGGGAGTGTTTTATCTCTTGGATTCAACGTTACACTTGGAGATCATTAGTACTATCTACTTGTTTTTATCCTTTCTTATGCGCTATGGAGCTATCATTAAGCGATTTTCTTTTTCTCTGAGAGGTATTTTTGTACATAGCTCTCTCTTCATGGATGATTATCAATTGACTCTCTCTTCATGGAGGATTATTTGTTGTCTTGGATTGTATGTGCCATGCTATGTGAGTTATCTTCTTCCATCCTTGTTTCTTCTTGATGAATTAGGGTTGTTTGATATTCACCAAGATTTTATTGACACTCCTCCAACATAGCTCTAAAATCTCTTGCACAAGCTTTTTCATCAAATTCTCTCGAGGTGACCTAGATTTAGCCCCTTCCCTCTAAATTGTTCAAGGAAATAGAAATACATTAGAGTTAGAGGATTAAAGGGCAATAATTTGTCTCCCTTGAGTCCTTTGAATCCAGTGCCATCTCTTTTCTTCCAAAGATTATTACTCCTCGACTCCATTAACACTAGATTGAGAAAGGCACTAGTTATATCTCTTATGCCAATCTTTTAAAACCTTAAAAAAATATTTTATTTACTAGTTCTAGGGTAAATTACGGTTTATTTATAGCAAAATTCTATATTCTCAGCATTAATTATCTTGGATAATATAGTCCTAAAGTTAGTTTTGTTTGCAATTAATTGGAAAAGTATCATTTTACTTGCAATTTCCCATCCTAATTTAGGGTTCACGTCTAGGGTTTTTCGTTCTGATATGTGTCTTTTAACCACAGAAATTTGTTGTAATATATTCTCTTGTTTACTCATTATTTAGCCCTAATTTTACACCTCTTTATCATAGATTCTGAAGCTAATTCTTGCTGTTGTTATCAACTATTTGTTTGCTACAATTTCTGATTTAAAACCCGGGTTTATGACAGCCAAGTGTAATTTCTTGAATGAATGTTTTTGGACAATGGAAACCTGTTTGAGCCTCTACTGGTTGATCTAAGCTGCTAGATTGAGCAATAGGAACTTCTCAATTGGCATCTTAGGCTTACTCATCAGTCCACCCTAAACCTTAATTTCTATATCCTTGTTTCTTGCGTGGAAATTTGATGTAGAACCCTTAGGGGGCATTTAGCTTGAGTCGACTGGATCACTTCATCCCTAAGATATACAATGGACGTCTCCCTTGTGTTTGACGGTCTCCATCACTAAAATGAGGGGCTTTTTTACTTAAGTGACAATGGTAACACTCCCCTTGTTGCACTTGATCTAGGTTTCTTGGTGAGGCTTTGCACTAGGGTGCTAGATCTTGTTTTAACAAGCCCTATTGCCAGGTAATCATGTGAAGTTGACAAGGAAAACTTTGCCATGCCAACAAGTTACAGTGATCTTTCACATCTAACATTACTTTATTGAATTTGAACTTCCTCTTAACACAGGTTGATATTGTGGTTTAAAGAGTGCATCATTGCCATGTAAACACAAGTTGTTATGACAAAGTCACATAACTAGCATTTCTTTTATCCAAAGTTCCAAACTATCCTGCACCTATTCTACTACACATGCTAAACATATAAAATATACAGTATATGTTTGATTTCACTGTTCTGGACCTGAATCTAAAAGTGCATCTCTGACAAAAGAAGAACACATCCTACATGTTAATTATTAATTTTTATTAAATGTTTGATCTTATGTAGTGATTTTCTAAGAAACAAAATTGTAAAAAATCAAATATAAAAAAAAAACAGCAAATCAGGTTATTTGAAAGCATCATTTACCTTGTACAGAAGCATTTCAGAATGTTCATAGCGTTCATTATAGGGAGGATAGTCCTCTTCCAGTGTCCCCTCATATGCTTCCAAAATTTCTGCAGCTTTTCTTGGACTGATGGCCAGACATAATAAGTTTAAAATGAATTATTTGTTGAAACACATCAAAAGAATAATAGCTAATTCTTAGCATTTACAATATTTTATTACTCGTATAATTGAATCTCTCGTATTAAAATGAAAGCTGTTTTCCACTACCAGAAAACTATGCAAGCATTCAATCAAGAAAACCAAGCATCTAGTTATCACCAAAAGAATGGTGCCATAAATTCATTCCATGGTGACAAAAACTTTGAAAATCTTCACTGTTAGAACTTAGGATCATAGTGATTATCCACTCTGGGATGGATTATTTGGATTGATTTTTCCCTTTGAGATGTCACTGGCAGAAATGCATCAAAAGAAGTTCCTGTTCTTGAATAGCTTTATTGATGAAGCCCCTTTGTTCCCTTTTGTGTCAAGGGTCAAATCCCGTTTCTTATAGAAGACTCTTGATAGTTAACGTGGTTGACATGTTTAACACAATGATAGTTTACAGAAGGCATGCTAAGGCACAAGTCTATATCATTAACTCTCTATAAACAATTAGGCACAGCAAAGTAAATAGGAGGGAAATCTACAAGGAGTTTCAGATGGACATGCAAATAATGTATGCAAGTAAGCCAAAAATTATGTGATAAACCAGGAAATACAGTTTGCTTCAGATAAATCATAACTAGACCACACTCATATGTATATGCAGATCACAGTAAAAACTAAGTGAACAACTGTAAAACGAGACCAAGATTGCCAGTGTTCATAGGTGCAGATGTCAGTAGATGGATGCCATCTTCAGTACAATCATTCCATACATACATGCATAAGCACTAAGTTGCAGGAAACTTGCACCTCCTGGCCCACCCAGCATACCAGCCGCATTTCCATATCAACACTCTGAAACTTGACTGAAACGTGTTTCAGATAGTATGAAACACATTTCACATGTCAGAAATGTGTTTCATACAAACTGAAACACGTTTCAGCGTCTTTACAATGCGTTCCCTAATGAAATTTGTCTAAATTTGCCTTGATTTTATTGTTGGGACCCACATTTTTGTTTTAATGCTTAATCAGAGGTTAATTTTGAATTAATGAGACTTCTAAAGACCAGAAATTTTTCTTTTCAAAGGCTTTCACTCTCAGTTTGCACCAAAATGTTGTTAATTAATGGTAATGTTAAATTCTTAAATTAAAAGAAATGTTACTTTTACTTCAATTTTTATCATTACCCAGGTTCAATTCCTGCATGTAACATGTTGATCTCATAACGTATATTTCTTGTAATGGCTTTGAGCCTTGTTGTCTGAGCAATCCCTCAAGGACAGAAACATGTGTATTACTCATATGGAGAAAGATAAAAAATTCAATGGAAAAGTGGAAAATATGTTAATTGTATATTTATATATTCCTGTATAATAGAATAATATGCTGCTGGAAATTACTACACAATGAAAAAATATATGCTGCTAGAAATTTCAGTGTTTCCATAGCTTCTGTTTGGGGCACTGCATAAGATCATCAGGAAGCATTGGGATACTTTCCAGGTGAATAGCAAGATACACAGTGCATCTTGATTAATTTTGGAATGCCATTCACACACCCGGTGTGTAGACAGTGTTTCCAAGGATTAGCAGATCAAAGCACATATGTCAAAAATCTTGCTACATGATGATCTTCCTTATACAGTGGATATGCTCAGACTTCATGTTTTCGTGATGGTTACTAGCATGGCACAATTGGTTTAGGAACAAATGATTTTCGTACGCAGGATAATGGCACTCCGTTGTTTCGTTGCTTACCATGGTTTCATTACAATACTTTATCTAAGTTGCACGAAATGGGGAAACAGGTACGAGTTTCCAAAACGGACACGGGTACGAAACGTGACCCCCCAAATTTTGGAAACGGGGAAACGCTATATAATATATATATATATATATATAATATATATATATATATATATAATTAGGACATTAAGAATATGTGCAATCATAAAGCATATCTGAATGTTAACCGGATTCATCCATATAGCCTGGCGAACTGGAATCCTACGTGTCCTGTACGATTCACCCAAAAATCGAATCCTAAACGAATCCTATTAGGATTCTTCGAATCCAGAGTTTTCCACCGGTAGTGATCGATTTGGAGGTTATGATGTGATTAGAGACAAGGGGGCTAAGAAGCCCTATTCTTGGTGGGCAAATCATGGGGCAACAAGCCCTCCTCTTCAGCAGTTAGCCATGAGGCTCCTCTCTTAGGTGACTTCATCTCTTGTTGTGAGAGGAATTGGAGCACATATGGGAATTTGTATAGTGTGAAAAAGAGCAGGCTTGAGCAGTCCAAGGCAAAGACAATGGTGTATGTGCACACCAACCTTCGTCTTATTTACAGGCAGAGGGAAGAGTGGTTGAGGGGAAAGACAAAGATGTGGGATGTCTTACCTGATGATATGGGTTTGGACACCAACGTTGAGTTGGCATTGGCCAACATGGATCTCAATGATCCAGTGCTAGAACCTGTTAGATATGATGACTTAGAGGGGTCATTCTCCACAACGGCAGATGCAGAGGCGACTATGGATACAAGGGAGGAGGAGGATGCAGAGGAGAGCAGTGGGGACCATGATGATGAGGACATTGATGCTAATTTTGACGCTGATGATAAGGATTGATGCCTTGAGGCTTGTACACCTGTAGTTGTTTTATATTTTCTATTTCTATTTGCCATTGGCATTGCACCAACACTACCTATGTAACACATTTTGATTTGATGACTTAATGAGAAAACAACAGTTGTCAATGTGTTTATCTTACTATCTTGTAGTTGTAACTTGTAAGTTGTCTTTTAGTTATGAATTATGAATCATGATTTATGTGACCACTGACTAGTGACATGTATTTGAATTTTGTATGTACTATGCATGCTATAGATGAAGATCTATGTTTGAAATCAATAAATTTGTATCATTAATAAAATTTGTGTAAGAAATATCCTAATTTTTAATACATATATATAATATAATTTTTTAAATACATATATATATATAGATATATTTAATAAAATTATATATAATGAATCCTACGTGTCTTGTTCCGGGAGGTCAACGTGTCTGAATCCGATACTACGAATCTCGAATCCTACGAATCTCGAATCCCTGTGTTAGGTCACTTAGATACATTCTAACTTATTACATTATGATTAAATTGTCAATTGTCAATGCATAAACTATAAGTCTCGAAATTTACATCGCATTTACTCATGAATGATCCCATAATGAAAATACCAATATCTAAAATCAGCCACAAAAAATTTCTAATTTCTTGTCTCATGCTTGATTGGGAGTCTCGTCCTACATAGTCAAACGACCTTAGTGCTCTTGATTAAATACAAATTCCATACCCTAGCACCCTACGTGCTCTTGATAGAGGGCTTGGTTCTCTTGATTAAATACAAGTTCCATACCCTAGTACATGACAAAATCCAATGGAAACATTGCAATCCCCCCAATCTTGAAATCCTAAAAAACAATAAGTCTGCTGAATTTTGAGTGAGATCTAAAATTCTACTTTCTCCATATGAAATCCAATTAGGGCGAAACCACTCTCAAACATCCCGAGTCATTTCATGGTAATGTTAAAAATTTTTGTAAAAGTGACATTCTTCATTTTCATCCTTTTACTTTAACATTACCATGAACTACATATCAACACTAGGCTGCCCCAGTCAAAAAATCCTCTTTTTTATAACTTGAGAGGCATCTAGAAGCATCCAGAAGATATTTTGGTCGCCCAATAAAAAATTAAAAGCGAAAAAATTAAAAAAAAATACAAGAAAAAGTCAAGTTAGAAGAGGAAACTCCACCATACAGCCTGGAAACGCGTTTTTGGCTGTACTGACCACATTTCCCCCTCGAGAAACGTGTTTCCAGGCCGTACGATACGAGTTTCCTCGTTTCCGTTTCATTTCCAGCCGGAAACGAACACTTCTCCAACGTTTCCTGCAACTTAGTACTTGATGTATTGGTTCTTGCTCAGATGTGGTGACATTGTTTCCCATATTGATCATGAATATGGTGATTGTTTATGTAATCTTATAATGGATCATACGACTCTAACCTTTTGTTGTCTTCTTGGTCCCATCATAGTAGGTCATAAATTCCGTTTAGATAAGTGTTGTCATCTTGACTCAAGTTGTACTACTAACAACCTAGGTAGGTATAGTGTGCCCATATCCCCTAACCATATTTACAAGTTTCATCTTACCCATCACTTCCATTCACATTCATCATATCTCAACTCATGGATGAGTTATCATATGTCATTCATTAAGGTCCAAATGAAAAATAATCCCATGCAGGAAAGCCTAATCATAAGAGTTAAAAGCTCAAGGTTCATACAGCTATAAATAAAAAGCCAAACAAGAAGCTTGAGTGATGCCACCATGTAATATATGATGTTACCTCTACTTAAAATTACCAAGCAGCTACACCAATTTTGCAATTTTGCCTAAGTACATAAATTTTTTGCTCACAACTTAGGAAATGTGGGTAAAGCCAAAGAAGATATTAATTTTTGGTAGAGAAAGGACGCCACTATAGAGAAACGGGGAAATCGTGGAGCTAGTGGAAGGTGGGGGCCACTTCATGAGGAAATAGGCACTTGGAGAGAGGAAAGAAGTTCGATAGGGTGGGGCCCACAAGGGAAGAAGGGGCAGAAATTACAAATAGAAGTTGGAGCACTTATTTTGAGGCTTTTGAACCTTTGACATTTACACTCACCTAGCTGTTAAGCCAAGTCTGCAAATGTTGTTCAGCAAACGAGATTTTCATGCAAGAATCTCAACCTACCTTTGGTGGACTTTGAGTGCCAGCCCAAGGAGGAGATCTAGACTACGGGGGAGCTGTTCCAGGGGTTTGCTCAGGCAATTCGTGGGATTATTACAACAGACTAGGTGCAGTAAGGGAAATACACACTTCCTGGGAGAGTTGGTGTTGGAGCAACGTATTTGTTGGGCTTTCTGGGAGAGCATTGGGCTACTTTTTGCTTAAGAATTGGAACTGATGGGGCATACTTTTGTGGAGTTTTTTTGCTGTAACATTCTCACCATCGAGCTGCGTGGGTCTGCACAGAGGCTATTTCTGGGCTGCACGTAGGAGTTGGGTGGATGCACATTTGGGGCTTAATAGAGTTGGGATTTATGGGGGCATCGGGAGGAAGTTTTTGCTAGCATTTATCATCATTTTGCAGGGGCTGAGAGGTGATATTTCTAGGTCGGTCGAATTACTCAGCAATTGGAGGAGCACGTGGAAAATGGGGCAAATTTGGAAGGTTGGAATTAGGCACAACCCTTTCTGGATCTTTCTAGGTTTATTGAGAAGAGGCCAAGATTAATTTGGCAGAATTTTCTGAGCAGTCTAGGGACCTCAAACAGGGATTTCTATCCAGACAACAGTGCAGATTTCCAGGGCAGATCATAGCTCATTTGGGCACCTTATTTTCTCACCTGGGGTTTGTCTAGCTTGCCTTTGGCAAGCCGAGGTGCATTTGTTCATACCCATTGTACTCCTACAATTACATATAATAAAATTGCTCTACTTCTTTGGAGTAAATCATGAACGTGCTGATATTTCTGTGTGTCTTTGGTTTCTGCTTGCATGTCATCATTTTATAGCTATTATAACTTAATATTTCTATTAGGAATATTACAGTGGTATCAGAGCTCACAGTCTTGGCTCAGCCTGTGGGAGAAGCCTTTAGCCTATGACACCAGAGGACAAGCAAAATATCACATACAAGAGGCAGAGGTTCAGAAGCAAGGAGAGACAGCTACAGATTACCCTTGATCCAGAAACACTCAAGCAGGAGGTTGAGGAGCCAAATATGGGGGATAATCAAAATGACAAAGGGAGTAAAGAGGAGGAATTTGCCCAAAGCCTCTTCAAGGCTATCCATGACTTTTCTATGGGTATTGATGTGTTGAGACATGAGAACAACAGTAACAACAAGGGCAAAGGCATCCAGGGAGACCTCCATTTGGGTGAGGGTACAAGTACCTCGCACCACAAAGCCGCAAACCCACATAACATGCCTCACATTTCTGACACACCGCCCAAGTTGACTATCCCTATGTTTTTTGAATCAGGTGTTGGAGGGCCGCACGGGCAAGAGGACATGCCCATGGGAGAATACTTTGTGGAGTACCAGTATTATGGGGCATATTTTAGAGAGGCCATATCCTTCAAAGATTTTTGCCAACTTAATGGTAACAACTAGAGCAAGGGGTCGAGTGGGGTAGGCTACACGGATTTGCAGCACATAATGGGAAGGTTATTCCTTCAAACCTTTGATGGCTTGCCTAAGAACTCAGCCATGGCGTGGGTTCAGAAGTTGGATGTTTATTTCCAGCTTAACCAGATGACAAAGGTGGAGGCAATCAAGATTACCACTTTACACTTGGAGGGAGAGCCCTGTGATTGGTGGTTCCATGGGTTGACCACTATGGGACATGCAGGTGTTACTGCCTATGAAGATTTCACACGGAGGGTGTTGAAGCGCTTTGAGATGAGGGACCCTAAAGAGCACTTTCGAGAGTTGACGCGACTCAAGCAGACTGGCAATGTAAATACATATATCTCTAAGTTACTGAGGATATTTGTGATGGTGTAGGATTTACTGCCCTGGGATTTGCAGGATACTCTTCCCAGGACCAGAGCGCAGATACTCACCAAACATGTATTCCAATAGAGGGGAAGAGACACTAGACCTCCACCACAATAAGACATTTAGGGGCATGGGAAGTTGGACGATGAGGCCAAGAGGGACCTCTGTAGGAGGAAGTTGTGTTTAACTTGCCAGGAGCCATGGGCACCAAGGCACAGGTGCACCAAGGGCAAGGCACACTTCATCAAAGTGTTCTCTGATAGTGAGTCGGAGGATGACACAGAGCAGGATGTAGGCATGGGCAATGATGAGCCACCAGTGATAGGAGGAAGAGGAGGAGGAGGTCCACCACCCCCACCAGGGGGAGCCACTTTCTTACCAATAGCAAAGGTTATCGCTTCACTTTGGGGATTTTCTAAGTACCTTACCATGAGTATTTCAAGCATGATACAAGGTCAGCGTGTTTCGATGCTAATTGACAGTGGGGCCACCCATAATTTCGTAGATGCCTAGATGGTGGAGGGGAGGGACATACGCACTGAGTCCCTTTAGGGATTCTCAATCTTGGTACCTGGAGACCGTACCATGCAGTGCACCAGATACATTCCCAGAAGAATAGTGGTGATGGGAAACTATTCTATGACGGACAATTTCTTTGTAGTTGATGTCCCAGACACCAATGTGGTGCTTGGCGTGCAGTGGCTATACTCCCTTGGGCATGTTACCACTGACTGGCAAAAGTTGGAGATGGACAAGGCCCAATGCGAAGATTATCTTGTTGAGAGGCATGCACTCATACCACCCACAAACAATGTTAAATCATAGGATGCAGGTAGACTTGAGACATGTGGATATAAAGTGGGTCGTGGAGCTCAGGATATCTGATGCAGGGGGAAACCCCAAACCACCATAGTCCGACATCCAGGCCATTCTAGACAGGTACCCAGCAGTATTTAGAGACATGCCACCAGAACAACCACTTGATAGGGGGTTTGAGCACACTATCAAGCTCGAGTTGGGGGCATAGGCAGTGTTTTAAAAAACGGCCGGCTCGGAACCGACTCAGCCGAGTTGGTCCGAGCCAGCCTTGGATTTTGTGATCCGGCCATTGAACCAGTTCGGCCGACCGGGTTAATACTGAGCCAGCCGAGTTGTTACACAACTCAGTCGGCTCGGCCGAGTCCTTATCAACCCGGTCGGGTTATGTACAGCATCCAGTGAACCCAAAAAAAAAGGCTTTTTTTATTTTTTTATTTATTTTTTTTTGGGGACTCCCTGTTCTTCCCTGTCTGACTCATGGGTTTCCCTGTCTGACTTTGATCCCTAGTATTGATATGCTATTCATGGTAATGTTAAATTCTTAAAGTAAAAGTGACATTCTCCTTAATCTTCATTTTCATCCTTTTACTTAAATTTTTAACATTACCATGAAATGACTCAGGATGTTTGAGAGTGGTTTCGGCTTCATTGGATTTCATATGGAGAAAGTAGAATTTTAGATTTCATTCAAAATCCAGCAGACTTATCAGTTTTCAGGATTTCAGGATTGGAGGATTGCAATGTTTCCATTGAATTTTGTCATGTATTAGGGTATGGAACTCGTATTTAATCAAGAGCACCAATCCCTCTATGTACCTTGATGTTAGTGACATTGGTTGTCGAACTCCTTTGGGATTCGCTCCCAAACCAGGAGCTTCTGAAAATGTCGCTCCCACTCCCGTTTTCGCTCTTGCTCCCCACTTTCGCTCTCGCTCCCAAGTAACACTGAGCCAGATGATGTTGGTAACTCTAGCAGTAGCCAGTAGTACTGGTCACAGACTTTTATTGTAGAGGCCATTTATAGCCTCCTTGGTTATGTGTTTTTGTTTTGATCTCTATATCATCATCGTGTATGTATTGGACAATGCACTAGGTGCCATTTTGATATAATGGATATATTCATGAGCCTACTTTGATCACAATTGTCTTCTATTTATATTTTAATGTTGTGTTTGGAAACATGAATGAAAATCTTTAAAATTATGTGTTTTTATAAAAAATAAATATTTAATGTATTTTTTACAACGACCGAGTCATTGAAATTGAGCTAGCCGAGTCGATACCGAGTCGGAGTCAACCCTCGGCCGAGCTGGAGTCAGAGTCGGAGTTTTAAAACATTGAGGTGAAGTCATGCCCGACAAAGAAATGACAACTATAGTACTCAATGCTCTACCTTAGGATTGGGGCAACTTCACATCAAGCATATATGCCAAGAAGGAAGCTACCACTCTAAGTGAAATGTGGTTTCCATGCAAGACAGAGGAAACTAGACTCAAAGCCAAGGAAAATGTGGAATCAAAGGAGCAAGCATTTGCTACCATGGCCAAGAGAAAGGGAAAATTTGGCAAATTTGGTCCACATAGAACAAACAACAAAGATATGTCCAAAATACAATGCTATGGATGTCAAGAATATGGACACTACAAGAGGAATTGTCCTAAACTAAAGAAAGACAACAACAACAAAAGAAAAAGGGAAGAAGCTCACATGACTCAAGAGGTGAAAGAAGAAGAAAAGAAGCAAAAGAAGGAAGATCCTCCGGATCTCTATTATGACTAAGTCAAACTCTTTACTTAAAGTCTTCTTTCAAGTTTTGAGTAGGATAGGAGCATGTAGGAATAGAATAAAATTGCATAGCTAGAAACATCTTCTAGAATCTAGAAGCATGAAGTACATAGAGTTCTAGATACTCATGTAGAAGGAGCATTTATAATTGAATAAATTGCATGGTTAGAAATATCTTCTAGAATATATAAGCATGAGACATATAGCTCAAGATATTCACGTAGAAGGAGCATACCTAGTATAGGACCTCATCCACAATGAAAGAAATTTGATCATGATTGAGAAATCTTAGAGGACCTCCATCATCAAAATGAAAGAAACATTTACAGGGTAAGGGTCTTTAAGGTCCTATGATGGAATCTTCAAAAGAAGATTCATAAACAAAAGCAGATGTCTCATTTGGAATCCCATTCATGGGATTCAAGAAAAGGATGATATGCAGGCAAGCTAAGATGAAACAAGAAGCGCTACACCAAGGACAACCAAATGAAGCTAAGATGATCAAAGGAGAATCAAGATGTGGTATGTATGCATCATAGTTTAGTCATGTTATCATATGTATATTATTGAGTCATGGGAATAGTTCTATGACATGATCAAGTAGGAATTCACATAAAGTTCAACAAAAGAAATACTCATATAAGGAGTATAAGATTGCTGACTAAGAAGCAAGTGAAGAAGGAATGCTGAAGTCCTAGAAGCAAGCAATAAAGAAGTGCTCTCAGAAGGAGTAGAAGGTAGTTGACCAATCTATCGAAGAAGAAGCAAATGAAGAAAGAGATTAAGCATGTGAAGAACACCATGATCACCAAGAATCACTATCTGACAAGATACTTTGAAGATATCTCCCGAAAGAAGGCAGGCATCTCTAAGGAAGGAAAGACCCTTGACACATATGAAGGCCTTGGAGATACAAAAGGTGTAGATAACTAATTCTACTCTACAAAGATGTCATGATGAAGAAAGCCATCCAGCAAAACTTAATGTTGAAGCAATAACAGGATGAAGTCATGAAAGGCTACTCGACCAAAGCATGGGAACAAGCAAGTCCAACGAAGCATGGACAAGATAAAAAAGGAGTAGCCAGATGACAAGAGATCCTGATATATGACAAGAAGACCACTTTCCACAAAGGAAGCAATGACATGACAAACCAGGAAGGAAAGTGATCGATGGATGGTGCCCTAGCAAAAGGAAGTTCGAACCAAGACTTCATGACATCGAAGGTAAGAAGAAGATCAAGCAACTGAAGGACCCACAAAGAATAAGAAGTTGCTGAGGAATGGACAAGTCCCTAGCTAAGAGGGAGTTATAACAAGTTCCCAATTACAAAGGAACTTGGACAAGTACCTTGTCAGAGGATACTTGGGCATGTTATAGATCTAACTCGGAAATATTATAGATCTGATATGAAAATATGAGACAATGCAAATAAACCTAGAAATAATATGAAATGATTCTTTATTGATCAAACCCTTAGGGTAGAGCAACACCATACATTCACTTCTTAAGGAAGGAGAACACTCCACAAGCCATATGCCTGTTCATACGATAATCCTTGACATTATTCCTTGACCCCCCTCCATGTGGAGTCTCTAGCCTTTATATACGCCTCATACATACAATACCATGGATCATTACCATGGTTCCCTCATACTATCGATTAATACCATGGGCCCATTACCTTATTACTAACTACTTGTGGTCCCTTACATGTTTGGGTTAACCACCTTATTTATTACTATGGCCCATCCCATTATTACATTATTACCTTGGGTACCTCCCTTGGTACCCCATATTATCCCCCCTAGGTATATAACATTCCACCCCCTTAGCATGTTTCGTCCCAAAAACATGCGAGGAACACAAATAATAAGATCTACTCAAAAGAGTAGTCCACTGGTACCATGCACGTGCATCTAGCCATCCAAGAGAAAGGTGAACCCTCGATCTCGCTGGTGCCTCGCTCGCTTGAGATGGAAGTTGACCGTGATAGCTCTTGTATGTTGATGTGTAGTAGGCGGATCTTCGCTCTTTTCTATCTGTCCTGTGGGGGTTGTTGTTCTTGTGGCTAATTGGTTGCCATCTTGTTGGTTGTTGTCTTGTAGGGTGATGTGGGTGATGATATGTAGAAGTTTTAACCCACGATGTCTTTTCCTTTAATTCGCCCTGTACTGGAGCCTGACTGTTATGCTGTGGTGCCTGCTGTGGTGTCTTATCTTCCAATGTTTCTTCAACCGCTGAGCCCTCATCTGATGTATCAGCACCTCTAACCTTTTCTGCTTCAGCAACTGTTTGTGTTTGATTGTCGATCATCAATTGCTCATCATCTGATATGTCAGTGCGTGGAACATCTTTTGCTTCAGCCTTCCTGTACTCTACCTGTTTCTTGATGGAAATATCCTGTAATGTAATTTTCTTCTTTTTATACCAGAGCTTCAGGAATTTCTTCTGCACATTAATATTGATAGTACCCACCGATTCCATCCATGGGTATCCCAAAAAAAATCCATATTATCCATCTCTGAAGTATAAAAATCACCATGCAACACATACTTATCCATAGAAAGCTTCAAATCCTTATAAACTTGAACATCCTCATCATTAACCTGTGTGTTTTCAATGTGTTTCGCTGGAACTTGCAATTTTTTTGCCAAATTAGCATTGATAAAATTATGCTTGCAACTAGGATTTATAGACACAACGATCTTCTCCTTCTGAATCAATCCATGAACCTGCAATAATGAGACACCCGTAGAAAATAATCCCTTACGCTTCTCATTCTCCTTTTTTCTAGCTCGAGACCATTTGTCTAAAAGGATTCTTTTAAATTCTGCATCTGAAAGTTTGGTCAACTGCTTCTTGTCAATTGAGAACCACCATGTGGTAGCCTCATCGTGGAAACCCATCCACATTAAATTCTTCCAATATTTCCCATATATTATCTTTCTTTGTTTTATGACTTTTTTAATAATAAGACCATTATCTTTCCCTGTAAAATATAGCATCTCCATGAAGAGGGTTTGAGAAAAATTCACTTGGCAAAAATTTGAAATGGCCACAATTCCGTCAGTATTGCTCAGAATCTCTATTATGACCTATTTTCGGAAATGGAACAACCATTCTGCATCTTCCCATGCGACAGAAATCTTGTTGATCCAGTCACTGGAATTTCAGATTTGCGCTGCAACTCTCCAGCCGTACCCAAAATTTCTGCAAAAAGAGCAGATTTTAAATTAGCGATATCTCCCTCATCCTGACTCCGATTCAACTGATTTTTTTTTAAAATTGGGTATTTTTTCACAAAGAATCCAGATTTGCAATTATATTTTGCAGATCTTGCATCAACACGTCCAGATCTGCGCCGCAAACTCGCTGCCCTGAAAATTTGTCTGCAACCTCACTGATTTTTAAATCAGCGATATCTCCTTCATCCGGACTTTGATTAGACCGATTTTTTTTTTGAAATAGGGTAATTTTTCACATAGAATCTAGATATGCAATTAGATTTTGCAGATCTTGCTCCAAAACGTACATATCTGATCTGCAAAGTCGCCGCCCCCAAAATCCTACAAAAAAAAAAAAAAAAAATTCTCCACTATTTGCCCAAGAAAGTGCTCTGATACCACTTGTTATAGATCTAACCCGGAAATATTATAGATCTGATATGAAAATATGAGATAATGTAAATAAACCTAGAAATAATATGAAATGATTCTTTATTGATATCAAACCCTTATGGTAGGGCAACACCATACATTCACTCCTTAAGGAAGGAGAACACTCCACAAGCCATATGCCTGTTCATACAATATTCATTGATAATCTTGCTTGACATCCCTCCGTGTGGAGTCTCTAGCCTCTATATAGGCCTCATACATGCAATACCATGGATCATTACCATTGTTCCCTCATACCATCCACTAATACCATGGGCCCATTACATTATTACTAACTACTTGTGGTCCCTTACATGATATGGGTTAACCACCTTATTTATTACTATGGCTTTTCCCATTATTACATTATTACCTTGGGTACCTCCGTTTGTACCCCATATTACGCCCCCTACGTATATAACATTCCACCCCCCTTAGCATGTTTCATCCCCGAAACATGGGAAGAACATAAATAATAAGATCTACTCAAAAGAGTAGTCCACTGATACCATGCACGCGCATCTAGCCATCCAAGAGAAAGGTGAACCCTCGATCTCGCTGGTGCCTCGCTGGCTTGAGATGGAAGTTGACCGTGGCAGCTCTTCGCTATCCGTCATACAGGGGTTGTTGTCCTTGTGACTACTTCGTTTCCATCTTGATGGTTGTCTTGCAGGGTGATGTGGGTGATGATATGTTGAAGTTTTAACCCACGGTGTCTTTTTATTTAATTCACTCTGTTGCGGTGCCTGTTGTGATGTCTTCTTTTTCAATATGACTTCAACCACCATGCCCTCATCTGATATACCTGTAACCTTTTCTGCTTCAGCCTCTGTTTGTGTTTGATTGTCGATCATCAAAGGCTCATCCTCTGATATGTCAGTCCTTGGAACATCTTCTGCTTTAGCTTCCATGTACTCTACTTGTTTATTGATGGAAATATCCTGTAATGTAATTTTCTTCTTTTTATACCAGAGCTTCAGGAATTTCTTCTGCACATTAATATTGATAGTACCCACTGTTAGCTCTCAAATCTACCTTAGGCTGAATTAAGGTAAAACTCAAGGCTACATCAAACCACGCTCAACCTCGTAGCTAGCCCTACGAGGACAGGAGAGGGCTCTCTCCGGGTCAATCTCGGCTAAAGGTGATCAATGAGGCTCGAGATGACTAAATTGATAACTAATTTTAGGCTAGGTGTGAAGTACAAGGGGTTTGAAATTGTTTTTTTGAAGTTTAGTTGAATTCAAGGGAAAGACAATTTTGGGTGCGAGGATGAGGCACAGTTTTTGCAGAGGTCTACTTGGGGCAAGGTAGGCGATTGTCTTGATGCTTTTAAAGAGAATGAATGGCTAGATCTGACTGGTGAGAAGTTAAGGAGAGCAAGAAACTTTCAAGGATTCTCCATAAACAGATGAAAAAATGGAAAATCAATTAAATTTAAAGGCAAAGCATAGCAAATTATGGATTATACCTTAACACTTCATTTGTTCAATTGCAGAAGATAAGAGAATGAAAGTGATACACATAAACAACTTACAAATACTGAAAGAAGCACACCATCAACACATAAAGCCACATGAATCCCAAATAGTGCTGCAAAAACCTCGTCTTTCCTTTGCCAAAAATGCAGATAAAATATATACAATAGAGTGTCAAGCTTTTCCCAAGAGTCCAACCTCTCCAACCTCTGAAAATGATTGAGAAATTACATCATATAGACCATCCTAACCCCT
>APFE030081167.1:87340-99938 GCA_000404065.3 Pinus taeda | reverse complement strand
TGGCTTGTGGAGTGTTCTCCTTCCTTAAGGAGTGAATGTATGGTGTTACCCTACCATAAGGGTTTGATCAATAAAGAATCATTTCATATTATTTATGGGTTTATTTGCATTATCTTATATTTTCATATCAGATCTATATTATTTCCGGGTTAGATCTATAACAAGTGGCCTAGTATTAGATAGATGGTATTAATAAAACCCATGGTATTAAATGTATGAGTCATATATAAAGGATAGAGACTCCCTGCGAGGAGCATCGTGTCTTATTTTTGAATCGAGCTCTGCTCTATTGGAGGTTGCCCCCTCGAAGAGGCCAGTGAACATTGCTTCTGAATAATAAAATATTTGCTGTTGACTCTCACTATTCTATGTTATGGGTATTTTTCTTCGCATATTTTGTATTTGGGTATCTTTTGTAGGTTAAAAGCATAACAGGGCATGTCTTCTTGAATTAAGAGGAAGAGATAGACACACCATTCTTGTCTTCACTTGGGAAGAAAGAATGGGAGGATTGGGTAATCATCTGGCATCCAATACTCTTTGAGGATGTGTAGAGCATCCAAGACAAGAGTAGGCAAGAGGACTGATATTCTTTAAGGGCTGGGAACCCAAGACAAGAATAGTTCTAGAAGGTCATACTCAGTGAACACTCGGGTGGGTATGTACCTTGACAGACAATGATGAAGGTGCCTATAAATCATTGGTCTCGCCAGCATTGTAGCTCATGATCTCATGGAGAGATGGAGTTGTTAGTCAAGGCCTTGCACTATGACAATGTTGATTGATATGATGCTATAACAGATGGATTGCTAATCAAGTTTCTCTTATGCGAATTCCTCAAGATTGAAAAATAGTGAAACACCTTGTAATGATTTATGAATACCTCCCTAGTTAAGAGGGAGTGTTGAAGAAAGTGTAACTAGGTTCGGTCTTCATGAATGTATCTTTGATATTTGTATTTATTCAAGAAAAGAGAAATTATTTTTATGATATTTGTCAATGAGTTTCTTGCTCATTGAAGTAGGTCAAGCACATGTTTAATTTCTTCTAGGAAGTCAAAGAGTTAATGTATTTATGTAAAACCATTTGAGGGCATGTTACACTATGTATAAAATACTATAAAATGGTATAAAGATCAAAGGAATACCTCCAAGCAAAGTCCAAGTCCTCTCCATGCAGCAACGTCCACCAAATGAAGCAAAACGATGGAATAAATTCATGTCGGCCTAAAAGGAGGGCAATCCTGTAGATATAGAGGTTGTCCACTCCACTATAACGTAAAGAAACTTTCATCTGAAATCAACGAAATATATAAGCCGAGAAGAAGTGACAAAAGGACAAGTTTAAGGGTCTCCTAGTGCAGTGAAGGAAGTTGAAGAAAAAGCGAAGTTTTGGGACTGTTTCTAGGGCAAGAAATAGTCACACATGCGAAGTTAAAGAGGACAGTTTGCGGGTATAACGACAGTAATATCACAGTTCAAAATTCATTAGTGTTTGGGCTAAATATTAGGCCTACAAGTCCTCCCAAGTCTACCGAAGAAGTCCCTCTCTCGAACGAAGATAAAAAGGACCCTAACTCTCTAAGGGTACCTTGCACACATGGGAAAATTAGGGCTGTTGTTCAATCACATTAGTTTGCAGACATATCTCAAGTAGAATCTCGTTGGATCTAGAGAAGAGTGTCTCCACAAGCAAAGAACATCTCTAAAGGGTGAAGAAGAATATCTTATCAAGAAGCTCACATAAGCAAGGTCTATCTCTAGACAAAAATCGAAGAGAAAGGACAAAGTGCTGGAGAGCAAAGTGCCGGAAGGAGGAAGTCCATGTGCTGAGGAACATAGCGCAGAAAAGAGGAAGGACTTGACTTGTTCTTGGAAGACATCCAAGTTAAGGGTCTATGGTTTGGCATTGATCAATAAGAAGCTTCAATAAGAGAAAAACTTACTAAAGAGTTTTCTTCTCAAGAGAAGAGAGGTTTTGGCCCTAGCAGAGAGCCAACATCTTGTGTTCTTGTTCTTATGGTTTTGGTAGTAGTTTGATGAAGTACACACACATGCATTAATAAGAAGATTAAGCTAACAATAAAAGCAAAAAGACTTCACAAATTGTTATCTAGTCATGAAGAATCACACTACATGTAATTGCCCTAGGTTCTTCAACACCAAGGGGTCCATGGGATCCATGGGTTCATTAACAAGATCAAGCTCAGACTTAGGCTGAGTTTCTTCTTGAGTATCCAAGGCATCATCTTGTCTTTCAACATTAACAAGAGGAGGAGTGTTTCATGCCTTTCCAAGAGCTACATCTTCATGAAATGGATAATATTACAAACTGGGCGGTTCAAAGCATAAACCAGTCAAATAGGGCAGTCTTTTGCCAAGGCCACTGAATTGGTTGAAAAAACAGGTTATCTGAATTGACGCCCCGTTTTTTTGGTCTGACTTGGCATAACTGACTGGTTTATGACGGAACTGGCCGGTTTTACCATAAATCGATCAGTTTGTAGCCAAGCCTGCCGTAGACCCCACATAATGTGGTTTTGTGAGTTTTGAAGCAATTATGAGGGAAATTTGTGGTTGTGTCCCTCCAAAAACCGACTCTCCAAGAAAATCATGCCTCCCCTCTCATTTGCCGCGTACATCTCAACCCTAGGAATGTTGGCAATCAATGGTAATGCTAAATTCTTAAAGTAAAAGTGGAATTTCCTTTTACTTAAATTTTAAACATTACCATGAAATGACTCAGGATGTTTGGGAGATGTTTCGACCTCATTGGATTTCATATGGAGAAGCTAGAATTTTAGATTTCACTCAAAATTTAGCAAACTTAATGGTTTTCGAGATTTCATGGTTTGGGGGTTTGCAATGTTTCCATTTGATTATGTCATGTGTGAGGGTATGACATTGGCATTTGATAAAGAGCATGAAGCTCTTTAAGTACCTTGATGTTGGTGGCATTGACTATTGAACTTTGTTGATGTTGGTGGTATTGATTGTTGAACTCCTCTACCATGGCCTCAACAAAAATATACACAGAAATAGCTAAGCCTATTCAAAGTCTTCTAAAGAAAGATGAAAAATTTGTTTGGCAAGAAGACGACAAAAAGGCTTTTCAAGAAATCAAATGCGCTATTGCAAGAGCTCCTGTCTTAGTTAGTCCAATTCATTTGAATACTTCCTCCTAGATCAGAGGCCCACTTTTTGGATAAAAGCATTCCCCAGGCATCAGGCACATCCACAACAACAATATCCATAACAATCATGATGTCAGGATAAACTGATAGATGAACTTGCAAATCTTTGATCAAACCATACACTTCAATTTTCTTAGAATCCATGGCACATATGTTATAGTAGGGTCTAGAAACTCTTAAGTTAAGCTGTTCCATGACCCTTTTAGTCATTACACAAGTTGATGCACCAAAATCCAACATGCAATTATTCAATTTGTATCCATTAACTAACAAGGTGATAAAGAAAGGCTGGTGATCTTTGTTATCAACATCTAAGCTTTGCAAATATATGGGAGCAGCATCATAGTCAACTTCCCGATTCTTCTGTTGAGAAATATTTTCTTGAGGACCTTGAATAGCTTTTAGTAACTTATCTCTTTGGGAAGGGATTTTAGCAATCTCAAAGACAGGAACCCAAATTTTTGCATTGTTGAACCATCTTCCCAAATCGACATCTAATCCAGAGTTTAAACCATGGTTAAAAGTTCGAGGGTAATTTGATTCCCGCTCTAATATATATCTCTTCTCTGATAGGTCAAACCTTTATCTCTAGCAATTTCCATGATTTGTTTAGGAGAGGGTTTTTCACCATATAACCTAGCCAAAATGTCATCTTCATTTTCAAGGTTATTTATACTAAAAGCTGATGAAGAATTCATAACATCACGACTATTTTCTTTGACTTCTATCCAATCATCCATACACAAAGGAAACTTGTTACCTACTACATTTATTTGATCATCTGTCTTAAACATACCGTTATCTAAGATCCTTCTAACGATGGGGCAAGTGGCCTCTTCATGAAGAGCATCACAAACCCGACAATAAGGAGGAGCATTATCAACCAAATTAGTAAATGGATTAGGAGGTCTCTGCTCACTAGATTGACCCTTCTTTTGCCAATTGTTATTTCTGTTATTATTATTTCGAGGTTGGAAATTTTGCGTTTGTGTCCTTTCCATTTGGACCAACCTGTTTTGCAAAGTAGCTCTCCTTATTATGATTAATTTCCATGGTTTCAATCTTTTGGAGCAATTTGAGAACAAGTTCGCTTTCAGGCTCTTGAACTGCTTTTCCTTTAGGTTCTTTTAGTTTCGTAGCAGCCCTATCGAAACCTGGGATCTCAGACTTCCCAGATGCACCTTGTCCTTTTCAAGCTCTATAGCTAGGGTCTGGAAATCTCTATAATCATTAAGTCTAGCACGCCTTAATTCATAAGATGGCTCAGGACTAATGGCATCAATGTAAAAATCTCGAAGAGATTTTTCGGTAGGTTTATAGTCTTTAGGTAATTCTCTAACAATACCATTAAACCTTTTGTTAAATTCTTCAACAGTTTCATTCTCTCTCTTTTTTATTATGTTGATAGCTTTTACAAGGTGTCTTCCTTCTCTCTTATCTCCATATTTTTCTTTAAAGGCATCAATGATCAATTCTAAGGAATCAAATGAATTCTGAGGCTTTTCAATAAACCATTCATGAGCATCGCCCCCCAAGGTTAAAATAAAAAGAGTCATTCTAACATCCTCATGATCGAAATCAGGAGACCTTGCGTACTTAGCCATTCGTATACTAAAATCTCTCAGATGCGAATTTGCACTAATCGCATTATCTCCCTGAAAGCTAGGTAACTTATCTATCCCAAGTGATGGAAGAGCATTGGGATACGCTGGAATGTTAGAAAAATTGCAAGGGCATACATATCCATGATGTCGTGCCCAACTGAACTAGTAAAAAGCAAATGGATATCAGAGAGGGCTTCTTGTCCGAGTTTAACAAGAAGTGTACGAGAAGAGATTTTGTGTAATCGTACCCTGAGGGCCCTTTCAGGATTAGGAGTAGGATTGCACAGACTGCTTGGATGTCTTCTAGTATACACTCTTGTAGATAATATATGAAGTGGAGTCGCCACCCAGACAGGAAGTGAAACACGGAAAAGCTTGAAATGAAAGGACCAAGGACAAAAAAACTCTATACCCGGCAACGGCGCCAAAAAATGTTGTCGCACAGATTGTCACGACAACACTCAGACCGGGGGCTGTCACCCTGACCCCCGATCTCTCTGTTTAAGCTTGTCTCCTGCGGCTAAGGGAGGTAGACCCTATGGGATGGAGCTTTGTGAAATGCCTGGCTTGGGCAGGTAGTTGACATGATGATGTACTTGGAGGAGGTATGCTTGTATGAGGTGGGTGGAGTGGCAAGCTTTGGGTAGGAGAGATTCCTAGCTTGGAGGAGTTGGAGGTTAGGGTTTGATAGTTGGTCTGATGGTAGCTTCTTGTAGTTACTTTAGCTAGGCTCAGAGGGGAATGTGGAGTAGTCCAAGCTTGTGATAAGATAGTGGTCTCTATGTACCAACTTATCACAAATTGTTGGTATGTATTTATACTCCATTCTTATGTGAATATGAAGTGTACAGTGCTGTGTAGGGTTTCTGTACTTGCAGATATTATTTACACTTACAGTGTATTTGTTGTGATAATTTGGGTAGTTAACAATAGGCAGATTTACTTGGATGAATTGACAAGCAAAGAGAAGCTGACGGGGAAGATTGTACCCGCTACAAATCTGCTATAATAAGATTAAATTTAGAACTTTTTTGTACTTGGGGATGTGCCCTCAAGTGCTGAGAATCATATCCCAAGTTTGTAACTGTTTTGATGTTTGTTTCCTTAAGCTGTGTAGTTGAGTGGTTGATGGAAAATGATTTATATGCTAATGTAATTGATAAATCAGACTCAGCATTAAGGCTGAAGGTTCATAAGGCTAAGTAGGGTTGAAACCTGAGTTAAGAAAAAGTGTTGTACGTTCCTTGTGGCGCTCAACTCATGGATTTTTAAGATTCCAATTCAGCAACCATCTTCCCAACATGTGTGCCTTGTAGAAGATAGTCCAAGGTCAAGCAACCACCTATGGAAAGCTCTCAAAATGTCATCAATCAAAAGGTCTAGGATATAATTAAGGGGCTAGGGTTTCACCATGCAGCCCACATTATGAGGGCACCTTAGCATGGTGTAAATACTTTAATAGCAACCCAAAAGTTAACAATCATCCCACTTAACTTGACATTACTAGTTCTGACCATTTTTCCCCTTTGCATTAAAAAACTTCTAAAAATGAATACAGTGATAATATGAGAAAATTATTTTGTTTCAGCTTCTCATATTTCCAAGTCTTGGGACCTGTGTCAGCACTCCATTAGACTGTTCCTTCCTCTGACTTGGAGGTAGAATTCATCATTATTCATGATTCACCTAAATAAATATCTCGTCATATCTTCTTTTCTGAAGCAGGAATCCACCCAAGCAATCTTGTCGCCATCTCTTTAACTGAAGCAAAAATCCGCCTGAGCTGAAATATTGCCCTCTCTTCTCAAGAAGCGGGCTAGAATCCACCTTGACAGGTGAGAACTCAACTCATATACCCAACTGGAAATCTAAGTTACTGTTTAAAAATGATAGCCTTGTTATGAGGGTAAATAATTTTTTTAAGAATTGTGACAAATATTTGTTATGCCTACACTTTGAAAAGACAATTTAATTTTGACCCTCCCTTCACACAATTTCTGGTCTTGTAAGTATTATTTTGCTGCAAGAGTTATATTCTTATTCTGCTATACAGGGGATGCTATAGAAGTTGGGCATCTATAAAAACAACCTGGAAATGTTCTAATCCAGCGATTATTGTTTCTCACAACCCAAATTCCTCCAGCTGGACACTTTCAGGTAAAATCTAAGTGTCTGTCCTATGATTTCTAAACAGGGATAATTATTTCTGGGGGTATAAGAGGGTTTATAAACATAAATAATTTCACTGCCTAATCAACCAAAACTTCACATGCGTCTGAAATATAAAGTTGTGCGTATACCTTCCCCTTCAGACTTTTTGTTATACAGATATTAAACTTGACAGAATAAATTCTTCTGACAATATGGTCTTTATGCCTGATCAACTAGAGCATTACATTCTATCTGACAGGAAAAGTTACCCAGAAAATACCTTGGTATATTTTGTTATTCTTCATGTTACTAGGGTTATTCTGCTTGAGATGCATATTCTTCCTGTTACTAGGGTTATAGCGTGTATTCTCTTTGTCTGTCATTTTGTTTCTTCTGGTGGGTTCTTTGTCTATGCCATTGGATTACCTCCTTTATGCTTGCCATTCTTCTACTCTGTTGTTCTGTCAGTACGTGGAAGGTATGGCAACCTAAGTTACTAGGATCCACATTTGGCTACAGATATGGATCTGCCAGATATTCGAAAAGCTAGGATCCAGACCAGTTTAACCCAGGTAACATAGATTAATTGTGAGGAAAATGAGATGCTATAACAGCAACAACAATATTTATGCACTGAGAGACAACATTTATGAGATTTTATCACTTCTTGAGAGGAAAACGAGATTCAGTCCATTTGTGCACAGAGCAACGACATAGCATATCTAATTTTGTAGAAGGAATTAGGGCATCAACCTTCTATGGTTTCAGTAAGCACAAGTGCACATTAACCCTTCTTAATTATAATTTTTTTTTTCATGTGCTGGGTGCTTCAAGTCTGCATGATACATTTCCCAGTGGATGTTGGTTGTTTCCAAATTTGGGAGGTGGATCCTGATCCAATCTGTGGATTCATGGATCTGGAAGTTTCCACGGAGGGAGATCTGGTAACACACATCTCTTCTTTTGTATGTCAAGGGTATATCTTCCTTTCAACAGGGTGTCATGATATTCATGTTCTCCTCATCCAACAAATTATGATGATGCTCTGCTGTCTTGCCGCCTTCATCATCCGTGGTTGTGATATGCTGGTGGGTCTTGCTGAATGTGAATTGCTGTTTGAGTATGTTCTTCAATTATTGTCAGGCACTGTGTATGATTTTTAATCTCAAATTTCTATGATATCAACTTTAAAATCAATTTTCCTTGCAACTTTTGTATTTTATTAGAAGTAAATAATAGCAATCTTCATTGATTTCAGACTCTGTGATCCATATTGTTATTGAGAATGTCTTTCGGATTAATTACATCATTAGTTGTTGGTCGACATTTTGAACCTCCTAATGTGGTTCATCCTCAGGACAAAGATGAAAAAGCAGATCTATCATTAGGTATAAATGATGTGATTAATCCAAAAGACATTCTCAATAATAGCAATCTTCTTCACTCTATAAATTCAAATATATACTTCCATGTTAGCGTTTCAAGATAAGCCCATGGTGGTAACCAAATGCAACAGTGGTGTTCATAAACACCTTTAAACAATGAAGCACATCTTCATAAGAAGATGCCAAAGAGCACAATGCATTATGTGTGCAATGACTGTCTTGTGCATGTTGAATGAGGCTAGAGCCTCACCAATAAATACTCTCGATGTTTACCACAAAGACCTCAAAGTGTAGGACTGCAATAACTGCAATAACGACTATAGTTAACAATAAATGTAGTGGTTCCAAAGAATCATGTTTTCATCAAACTCCCCAAGCTGGCTTTACAAGTTCACATTAAATATTTCCACATGCCATTTATACTCTCTCCCTTTGTCCAATATTGACTTGGGGCCTCCTCCAGATTATATGCTAAAACAGATTCCTGTACTTGTGCAAGAAATAGTCACCTGACTGATTTTTTAGCATTATTAGTGCAAGGTCTCGTAGTTTAGTAAGTTCTAAATTATGAGCACCCATTAACCTAACAATATGTCAGAAATGGCCCCTTAAGACACACTAGTTGAATTATATTCATTAGATGAAGGGATTATGAAATTTGGTGCATCTTTAGTTTGTGGTGAATGTTTACTAGTGAGCATGATCTGTAATCCTTGAAGTTTTTCATTTTAGCACAATATTTTGCTTCAATGATAACTGTGGAAGCACCTAGACTTTGGGTACCACATGATCTTTTTGTCTATTCTTAAGATGTCTCTGCTAATGATAGGCAATCCTATGGTTGTAATCAATGCAGGTATGCAACAAGTGATGACGTTGTGGAACTCAAGGGGAAGGTTGCTTGTGAAATTAGTAGTGCTGATGAGTTAGCTCTTACAGAACTCATGTTCAGTGGCGTGTTCAAGGATGCTACAGTTGAACAATTGGTTGCTCTCTTGTCATGTTTTGTCTGGCAAGAGAAATTGAAAGACAAGCCAAAAATAAGGGAGGACCTTGAAAATCTCTTGTCTCAGTTACATGACATTGCCCGAAGGATAGGCAAAATACAGCTTGAATGCAAGGTAACACCATCTTTATTTTCTGTATTGGCCTACAAAAAATGTGCCATTTATTCCGAAGTTAATTTAAGTGTCAAGTGCATGTTTGGAAGGAACTAATATCTGTTTTCTATCTTGTGTGTTCCTTGCAGGTGCAAATTGATGTGGAAGCCTATGTGAACTCTTTCCGTCCAGACGTTATGGAGGCAGTTTATGCATGGGCAAAAGGGGCCAAATTCTATGAAATAATGAAAATTACCGAGGTCTTTGAGGGTAGTTTAATTCGTGCAATTCGAAGATTGGAAGAAGTTCTTCAACAGCTAGTACTAGCTTCAAGATCTGTAGGCGAGGTTCAGCTAGAATTAAAATTTCAGGAGGCTATTACAAGAATTAAAAGAGACATTGTTTTCGCTGCATCATTGTACTTGTAGATTCTAATATAATTTAAAAAATTCAGAAAGTGGTTTAGTAACATAATTCTTTCTTTTATAATTTTTATGGGGACTGATCATGTATAAATAATTTGATTGTCTATGGTTAATGGCAAATCTATAGATTTGTTTAGGATCTTCCAGCATAAAGCAAAGACATTTCCATGGTTATGGTATTAAGTGACTTATTTGCGCAGTTATGCGAATATTAACGTGTTGCATATATATTTACAGTCTTGACAGTTCAGCTACTCTTAATATAGGTTATTAAAGTAGGTGCACTTAATTCATGGTTATAATAGTATATTATCCCGACACCTGAGAACTACGCCAGACTGTAGATTGGTTGTACCAAGTACATTTCTTCAACAATCACTTTTTTCATGCTGCCCCCGAAACAATCTCTTTGTTCATGTGTTTCAAGAACTGGCTATTATATTAAATTTTGAAATTTATGTAACATATATATTATATTAATATTATTGTCTTCAAATGCAGATCAATCAGCATGCTGTTCTTGATACATTGATGATGATAAATATCGTTTATCATTGATAATAAAATCACCACCATATATGATTAAACCTTTTTAACCCCTCAGAAATGCCAAGAAATGCTATTAAATGACTTTGGAGGCAATATTTTATTAGTTACAAAAATTACTTCATTTGAATTGTTTATAGACATCTTTAATTCTCCATGATATCCATGATACCAGTAACATTCTCTTATATTTTCTATGTTGAATGGTGTTGTCATTGATGCCAACATCTGTTAATGAACGCTCTTAATATTTGTCCGGATTGTAGCATGTTGGAAGCTCCAATAAAAGGATGGCTGGAAACCCTAGCTCTAGGGTTTGGATTCCCTGGATGATGGACGTATGCCACACTTGTTGGAGGTTTTTGAAGAAGTAGATCACTGAATTTGCCTTGAAGATCCTCGTCATTGGATTCTCCTCATCAAGTTGATTCCGATGGTATGTGTCACGACATGAGAGCCCTCATGGTTTGAGAGATATTCTTGTTTGAAGATGAAGGACCCAATTCATGGGAGAAAACACCAAAGCTTGAAAGGTCATTCATTAAGAGACAAAAATATTCGTTGAAGGGGTTTAAGTTAATTGTTTGGAAATTTATTGATACATGACCCAAAAGATTGGAGTACTTTAAAGTAAATCTAGTAATGGCTCATAAAGGTAGAGGAGATAAAAATAATGATAATAAAAAAAATTAAATTTAAAATTAAATAAGCCAAGACTCCAAAATTCATGCCGCGCCAACAGTTTAGAAGGAACCTCGACATTCTCAATGATATTTCCTCAATACTATATAAGCACACCTTGTTTCCCTCACAAAAGAGAAATTGAATGCAGATTCCTTGAACAAAAAAAAAAGGATTTCTCTCTCGTCACTATGGAGCAACATCCCATCAAAAGAGAGGCTCGAACTATTCCTTTGGTTTCTACACTACTTTGTTATGCTACCAATTGTTGGACATACTGAGGGGGGTGAATCAATATTTCTTATCAATTAGTATATATTTAACTTTATAGAGCATTAATTGTTATTAGCTTCAGATAATCATAAACATCATTCAACAATGCAGAATAATAGAGACAATAGACACAAATTTTTAGGTGGAAACCACATTGGGACAAAAATGATCGAAAGCTTCTTAATATTTGTCTTTAAAAGATTTACATCAAGTTTTCAGCTCCAACTGAAAGATGCTCCAATCCCCTGATTTACAGGCCCCAACTTGTAGGACGCTCCTACGCCTTGTTTACGAGTTGCAATCGGAAGGACGCTCCAATGCCCTAGTTTTCAGGTTCCAACATGACGGATGATCCAACGCCCTATTTACTAGTTGCTATTGGACGAATGGTCCAACGCCCTATGTAGGCTCCAATTTGCCCTACCACCACCCTGTTGCCCTGAAGTGTTCTCAAGTTCCAACCTGAAGGAGACTCCACTCTCCTGACTTGCATCACCCTGCCACCTTGATCAGTGGACAGACCATGTTTCACAATTTTCAGATTGGATCCACCTGTGTGAATCAATACAAAGGAACTGCAATATAAGAGAACTGCAACACAACTTTGTCAATCAAATATGCCTCTGCACATCAAACACTAGTTGTTAATTCTAATGTTGTACTTCAACTTCTGTTGTTGAAACCCTAGCTTCACAACTGTGACCAACACGACTCCTGTAGATATATTTGTTATCAACTTACCAAATGTCTTGTATTATTTCTACTTTGGGATCTCAATATTGCAAAACTGCAACAACCACGAACATAACCCTAAATGCCACCAATTTGAGCGATGCCCAATTGCAGGTTGTAATCTTGACAAGCTTGGGAACATAGGATGTTAAACCAATATGCCGCAACAACCCTAGATGTATCAACAAATGTGTCAATTCAAACTCTTTTCTATGTCAAACTTTAGTTGTTAGTACCAAGCTTAAAATCTCTGTAATAATGCATTGTCAATCCATATGCAATCACAACCAATCAATCATCAATGTAACTATATCTACTTCCTCTGCAGAAATATAATAGCTGCAAACCCTAGTATTTGTTAAAATTGGAAACTAGGGCCAAACTTCATATGGGTCATCTTATTCATGGCTAATAGTATTTTTTTTTTTAGATTCCTCTCGTCGAGAGGTGTAGGATTGATATAAATATCATCCGATTCTGATAAGTATTCATGGAGATATGAATTTAT
>APFE030081167.1:39115-64908 GCA_000404065.3 Pinus taeda | reverse complement strand
TCACTTTTGTAGCAGACTTGGGCTTAGGCCAGTTTATGATGACTTCCACTTTAGAGGGATCTATTTTCAATTCTCCTCCCCCTACTATATGACCCAAATAATTTAAAGAGGTTTTGCCAAATTCACATTTAGAGAGTTTAACATAAAGTTTTTTTCTTTTCAAAACATCTAATGTCTGCTTAACATGCTTTAAATTTTCTTCCCATGTTTTACTGAAAATCAGAATGTCATCTAGATACACAATAGCAAAATCATCAAGAAAAGGTATAGTACATCATTCATTAATCTCATGAGAGTAGCAGGGGCATTGGTCAAGCCAAAAGGCATAACCAGCCATTCATACGATCCCTGCTTTGTTTTGAAAGCAATCTTCCGTGCATCTTGCTCTGCAACTTTGACCTGATGGTATCCACTGTGCAAATCCAACTTGGTGAAATAAACAGCTTCCTTCAATTGATCTAAAAGGTCATCTATGTGAGGAAGGGGATAATGATTTTTTATTGTTATCTTATTCAATGCTCAGTAACCAATGCACATTCTCCACGAGCCATCTTTCTTTCTCACCAAAATAATTGGTGACCCACATGGTGATGTACTAGGCCTGATGAACCCTTTCTTGAGCAACTCCTACACGTGCTTCTTGAGTTTAGCATTCCCTAAAGCAGACAACCTGTACATCCCAATGTTAGGCAAAGGAACATCTTGCTGCAAAATAATATCATGTACTATTCCCTTTTTGGGTGGCAGACCTTTAGGTTCTTGAAATAAGACATCATACTCTGAAACAATCTTTTCTATATCAGTTTGCTAATCAGCATTACAGCCTTCAAATATTTTGGTCTTATCAGGTATCTTTTCCTTTACAACCATCAGTAAGAATTTGTTGCATGAATTTATCATTCTTTTCATCTGTCCTAAGTTTATGAGAGTGTAATTATTCTTGAGCTTGTGAGCTCTTACAAAGTATTAGATTCCATCTTTGACAAGTATATACTTGAAGAACTGAGACTTTTGTGATCTGTCATAGTTATAAGAGTAGCTTTGGCGTAAATCACATAGAAATGACTTTTGTCGACGCGTTTCGAACCAACTAGTGTGGTTCATCGTCAGGACAAGTTGAAGTAGCAGATCTGGCATGGCATGTTAAATAGACAGTGCAGAGACTCCAACGGCTACAAAACGGCTATTTTTGACTCTGGACCAAGGTAAAAAATATATTAATAAACTAAATATTCTCATTATTTTTACTATTTTATTTCTAGAAATGATCACCATTAGGTAAAATGAATAGAATCCCAAGTGATTTATTTAATTAAATTACTTTATGTTAATTAATATATTAATAAATTAATTAATTATATTAATTAATTTATTAATGTATTTAAGTTATATTAATAAATTAAATATTCTCATTCTCTTTTTATATATTAATATTGTTTTCATTCTAGAAATTAGGATAAATGAATAGAAATTAGGTAAAACTAACTATTAAATATATTATTTCTATATAAATATCGAGATTTATAATAATAATTCTAAATAAAATTAATATTATAATATAATTGGTTATGGATTGACCTATTCCTGATAAATTAGATGATAATTCAAATTAAAATATTTTATTTCTATATTATGAATTAATTAGTAATATTAATTAAATTACTTTATGTTAATAATATTTAATTAATAATATTTAATTAAATTACTTTAAGAATATAGTAATCCTTAAGGTTACTTAAATTCTATTTATATTCCGAAAAATGGGATGTTAGGTTAAAATAAGCATAAATTACTATAATTTTAATGGTAATAAGTTGTTAAATTAATAACTAACTATATACAAGAAGGTTTGCAATATTATATTCCTTACCTTCGTTGCAATATCCTATTTTATCTAGTTAATCAATTTACAATTAATAAAGTCCACCTTATGAGGTTGGATTGAAAGGTAAGAGAGAAAGTTTATTAAATTATAATTCATTTAATTAGATTATATATGTATATATATATATAATATGAGGCAGAAAAATAATGGGAAAGCCATAAAGAGCAGAAGATAAAAGTTTAGAGTGAAGCAATCACATAGATGAATAAGAATAACCTTAACATAAATATCATACTTTAAATATACCTATAATACTGACCTACTGAATAAAATAAAGGACACGCAAAGGACCTCCATCAGCCCTCATCAAAGAGAAAATCATATATAAAAACCGAATATTAATCATAAAAATACCGGAGGGACAAAATAAAAAGGCCAGAAACTGAAGCAGCCAACGATAAATTAACATAAGTTCGAAAAGAAAAAGACGATGCTAACAAGACAAATGCAACCATGATGAATGAGGTGGAAGGAGGAAACCCTAAGATGACAAGGCAGGGATCCAACTTCTACTTACCTTCCAACCATCATCTCGGTTGAGATTGACGAGTCTACGCTCAATTTCAATAGCTTCCCTTAACTTGCGATGATGGAACCGATCGACCCTAGCAATGACTTTGGCCTCCTCAATGCAGACATGATGCTTAGTCTTGTCCACATGCAGCAGACCTGAGACATAGGAGATCAAAGTCCTCAGCCTTAGCGGAGCATGTGGACAAGACTAAGCATCATGTCCGCATTGAGGAGGCCAAAGTCATTGCTAGGGTCGATCGGTTCCATCATCGCAAGTTAAGGGAAGCTATTGAAATTGAGCGTAGACCCGTCAATCTCAACCGAGATGATGGTTGGAAGGTAAGTAGAAGTTGGATCCCTGCCTTGTCATCTTAGGGTTTCCTCCTTCCACCTCATTCATCATGGTTGCATTCGTCTTGTTAGCATCGTCTTTTTCTTTTCGAACTTATGTTAATTTATCGTTGGCTGCTTCAGTTTTTGGCCTTTTTATTTTGTCCCTCCGGTATTTTTATGATTAATATTCGGTTTTTATATATGATTTTCTCTTTGATGAGAGCTGATGGAGGTCCTTTGCGTGTCCTTTATTTTATTCAGTAGGTCAGTATTATAGGTATATTTAAAGTATGATATTTATGTTAAGGTTATTCTTATTCATCTATGTGATTGCTTCACTCTAAACTTTTATCTTCTGCTCTTTATGGCTTTCCCATTATTTTTCTGCCTCATATTATATATATACACATATATAATCTAATTAAATTATTTATAATTTAATAATATTTCTCTCTTACCTTTCAATCCATCCTCATAAGATGGACTTTATTAATTGTAAATTGAATAACTAGATAAGATAGGATATTGCAGCGAAGGTAAGGAATATAATATTGCAACATCTTATTACCATTAAAATTATAGTTTTAATCATTTATGCTTATTTTATCCTAACATCCCATTTTTCGGAATATAAATAGAATTTAAGTATCCTTATCGATTACTATATTAACTTAAAGTAATTTAATTAAATATTATTAATTAAATATTATTAACATAAAGTAATTTAATTAATATTACTAATTAATTCATAATTTAGAAATAAAATATTTTAATTTGAATTATTATCTAATTTATCACGAATAGGTCAATCCATAACCAATTATATTATAAAATTAATTTTAATTAGAATTATTATTATAAAACTCAATATTTATATAGAAATAATATATTTAATTATAACAAAATAGTTAGTTTTACCTAATTTCTATTCATTTATCCTAAAATTTCCTAGAATGAAAACAATATTAATATTATAAAAAGAGAATGAGAATATTTAATTTATTAATATAACTTAAATACATTAATAAATTAATTAATATAATTAGTTTATTTATTTAACATAAAGTAAATTAAATAAATCAATTAGAATTCTATTCATTTCACCTAATTGTGATCATTTCTAGAAATAAAATAATAAAAATAATGAGTTTATTTATTATAAAACTCGATAGTTATATAGAAATAATATATTTAATTATAACAAAATAGTTAGTTTTACCTAATTTCTATTCATTTATCCTAATTTCTAGAATTAAAACAATTTTAATATTATAAAAAGAGAATAAGAATATTTAATATAACTTAAATACATTAATAAATTAATTAACTTATTAATATATTAATTAACATAAAGTAAGTTAATTAAATAAATCACTTGGGATTCTATTCATTCCACCTAATTGTGATCATTTCTAGAAATAAAATAATAAAAATAAAGAGAATATTGAATTTATTAATTTTACCTTGGTCCAGAGTCAAAAATAGCCGTTTTATAGCCGTTGGAGTCTTTGCACTGTCTATTTAACATGCTATGCCAGATCTGCTTCTTCAACTTGTCCTGACGATGAACCACACTTGTTGGTTCGAAACGCGTCGACAAAAATCTCTTTCATGTGATTTACGCCGAAGCTCTTCTTAACAACTATGATGGATCACAGAAGCCTCAATTCTACAACTTCTTTTTTCTGCATAATCTCTAATATGTTTATTAGTTTTGATTTATTAAATTCAAAAGAAATATATTGTTATTATCATTTATGGAAATAAAATTAAAATATATATTTCTCAATAATGAAATATAGTTTTTAAAAAACAATTTGCAAATTTCAAAATCTTAAAATTATTTAAAAATAAAATATTGACACAAATTTCCAAAAAAACAAATGTTTTAATGAGAGAGTATCAAAAACTCCAAAATTACATATGAATACATTTGTTTTGTAAAGTTGTTCATTCATCATAATAGAAGTGTTTCTTATCTAGTGACTTCAATATATAATACAAAAAAAGACATTATATTTAATAAATTGTTATTAAAATGATAAACTTAAAATAAAAATAAATTAATATAAATTAAATAGTAATAATTTTTAAAATAATATTAACAACATGGCTGAAAATTGTTGGAATTTTAAGGTTTTTCAAAGACATGATATTTTATTTTTAATAGCATGCCTAAAAATCGTTGGAAATTTAAGACACTTGATATTATATTTTTAATGCCATTTCTATTGTTGGAATTTTAAGAGTTTCTAGAGTCATGATATTTTATCTTTAACGTCATTATTAAAAGATGTTGACAATTTACCCCGAAAAAAGAAGAAGATGTTATTCTAGCATCAACACTTTTCATTTTCATGGTATTTTTTGCATAAAAAAATTGGTTTTACTTCCATTTTTAAAAAATGTTGAAAATTTACCTCGAAAAAAGAGAGGTTATTCCAGCATCAACAGTTTTTGTTTTCATGCTGTTTTTTTCATGTTTTTTTTGGGTTTTTTGGTTAGAGTTCTCGTTTGATTGGTAACTTTGTTTTTAGTTAGCTCAATGGTAATTTCCAATAGAAATCACATTAACCATCACATTGACAGTAACTTAGTTAGAACATAAACAATAAATGCAGAAGACAAGTCAAGACGAGAACTAAACTTTGGCAAATGCCAGGAAAAAACCCCAAGATGGGGAAAACCCTTTATCAATTCTTCTTATTATAAATATCCAATGTTCAGCAAAGAGAGGGAGAGAGTACAATAAAGTCAAAATTGACTTGGAAATAGATATTCAATACCACTAATCAAAACAACCTTGTAAAATTTGTAATTCCGCCCATAGTCAACAACAGTCAAAGTCTAGTCAAACTTCTCCAAAATAGCTTGGTCAAGGGATAGAGTAACTTGGCCTCTCTTGCTGGTCAAAGTAAACCCAAAGCAGTCATCCAAATAACAATCAAACTTGGTCAACCTAAAGTCAACTATGCAGTCAAACAAGCTTGTGGTCAATGCATGTCAAAGGGATCCTTTTTCCTCGGTTTCTATGCCCAAAAATTTGGTCTGCCCAAGCATAAATTCTCCCATAGAAATCACAGTCAAAGGAGGTCAAATTTCCCTAGGTCAACACTAGTCAAACCCTACAACATATCTGAAATTCGGCCTACTGAAATTCGTCATCCTTTTTGCCACACGTGTGAAAACATCAACTACCCAATGAGGTGTATGAACCAATCAGATGAGGAGAGAGAAGAATGTGTGAGTTGATGAGGTGCCAAATGAGGTTTGAGGTCATCCTTATTTATACAAGTCATTGAGGGTAAAAAGTCATGTCGCTTGGGCTTCATGAGCCTACATGATGGTGTGACCGACCTTCACAATTTACAAGTGTGTGGGTTTGACTTCAAAAACATATTTCCCCTAGTCCAAATTTAGTGATCTTTAAGTCGATTTTGGTTCTTTCGAAAAGAGGAAATCAATGCAATAATTATCTCCATCAAATGTGCTATCCAAACTAAAATTTGGCCCTAGCTTCCAATTTTAACACTCCCTCTCAACTAGGGATAATTCCACCTACCAATGCCATCATGAATCATCTCTACATCTCATCTCAACTCTGTTGTACACTGATATAAATAATGAAGAAGAATTGGTCGAGAGTGACTCACACGACCTTACCAATTTCCATAATCAGTCCACATAACCAAGGGTAGAACCCCAATCGGACTTGATCCCAGATCAAGTTTGTTGAAGATCATGCATCCTAGACATAGGGAGTATGGCAATACATGATGCGTCCATATGTAGTGCTATGGTCCCTATCCTCTTTTCCAAACTCATTGGCCAGATGAGAGGAACTTCCCAAGAGTCTCAGACTACATGGGTAGGATGTATGTTGGGGCATATACAAGATAAGGTGAGCCATTCATCTTGCTTATATGCCACAGGAGAAGGTGAGCCACTCATTCTATGCATATATTATCAGTTGTAAATACACATGGAATGTGAATATACATGAATGATAAAACATTGAATTGAATTTCTATTAACTATAGATGTACATTTATAATACATTCTTGTGATGGTTGGATTCATCTTCCATCGTTTTCTGAACTCCTTTTGACTGTTCAACTTTCACACCATAACCCTTAGCGAATTAGGTGTCCAACATTCCCCCCCTTAATTCAAAAGGGTATGTATGAGTCCAAAAAGAGAGTTGTAATACAAAATGTGCAAAAAATGCATGGCAGCACTACGCTGATTGTGCTATCTGAAATGTTGGCATAATGTGGGAGAACTTTAGGTTTCAACAGGTGGTGGTTTAAGAATGACCACCAACACTGGAATTCTTAGTGCAGTTCCCAAAACTCTTCCAAATCTGGCAAGAAGCTGAAATCTTCTGCTAGAGGAAGTGTCCCTAATGCTTTGAAGAGGGAGACCTTCAACCTAGAAAAGGGAGGTCTACAACCTATGGTGATTTAAGGAAGGCCACCAACCAAAGGAATGATTAGTGCCATTCCCAGAACTCTTCCAAATCTGGCAAGAAGCTGAATTCTTCTGCTAGAGGAAGTGCTCCTTAATTTTTTGGAGAGGGAGAAGCTCAACCTGAAAAAGGAGGTCTCAACCCTGCATAGATGGTTTAAGACTGACCACCAAAAAAAGGCATGTCCAGGGGCATATTTGTCTCTAGCTACAACTCTTGAATCTTGGTATGGTTGTCTCTGGCTGTAGGATCAGGCAACAAGATTAGGTTGTGGCTCAGGCTCGCTTGAACTTCTATGTCTTTGGCTACAACTCTATATCAGGCAACATGTTCAGGTTGTGGCTCAGGCTCACTTGTTGAGGCTTTGAAGCTTGTAGATAACCGTCACTTCCCCCTGTAAGATACAAGGTGAGAAAATGGAGAAAATTCAAATTCAAGATTGTTCAATACTCTAAAACAAATTCTGTCGTATGACTGAAATATCTTATTGGTTGTTGAAGCCCATTGCCAAGAAGCGATCCATCAAGGTGAATCTTTGTTCTTGCAGGGGGCTTGTTTTTGAAGCATTTGTTTGAAGAATGAACGGTTTTATGACAAATCTTACATGGATGAATATCAAAACAATTATCTTTCATATGGCCAACTCTGTCATAATGTTGGAATTCAACATTCTGTTGTGGCTGTTGTGGAAGAGCAGAGTCTGAAACAAGTGAAGGTGAGCTGTCATGAAGAAATCCGACACTTTGAAATTTGATGGGATTTTAGTAATCTGGAATATGGAAAGACACCTCCTTATCATATCCAAGACTTGTTTTGTGCTTGTTGATGAAAAGCTCTTCCCAAGGTCTGATGATTGGTTTAGGAAGTGCAGGCTAAATTTCCACACCTATATTCAAATCTACTTCTGAAATGGGCACTTGATTTGAATCAACCTCAAATTTACTAACTTGATGAATTGCTGGCTACTGATAGGATCTTGTTTCAAAATCAAATAGGGGATTGTTTTGAACAAAAACAAGTTCAAAAGGATGCCTTTTCTGTTGTAACTCATCTTGTTGAAGTTGAGACTCAAGCTGCAAAAACTCTATCTTCTCTTGTGCATTTTGTAGACAATTTTGGATATCAACAAGAATGGTTTTGTTGATTTTGATTATATCATTAGCATAATAGAATATCATAGTATTAAGTAACTCTAATACTTTATTAATTTTGGTTACTTTCATTGGAAAAATAAGATGAATCTCACTAGTACTTCTCCCAAGAATAAAGGAATCCTTTCAACTGTGAATCAATTCCTTCACCATAAATGGACAACCAAAGATGTTGATGTACGCAATTAAGTGTTCAAACAAAAAATAGCCATTTAGAACTTAAAGAACTTCTCAAACAAGTTGCACACTAGATACTACTCAAATAAAGATACAAGCAATGTTTGCTAAATGGCCAACAATGAATATTCATTGCATAAAAAATTATCTTAAGTAGGTTTGTATCAAACCTTCTCTCTACCCATCACCAACGCACCTTTGAGTGCTTTTGGCCCTCTAAATTCTCAAAGCACCAAGGGATGCATGTGCTGAGGTTTTCAAGTCAAGATTCTGGAGTCGACAACAGGGTTTGAACCTCGCCCCAACGTTGTTGTTGTCCCTCCAAAAACTTTATGCCTCCGAAGTTATCAAATTCACCAGGAAAAATGCAGAATAATGGAAACATAATAGGAATAAGGGAATCTAATGTAACCTTCCTTAGTGAAAAGAGACCAAATCAACACATATGCTTTCAAATTCTTCTATGTTGTGTTGAAAACATGATTTCAAACACATGTTTTAGCATTAGTTTAATACAACACCAATTGTTTTCCCTTCGACCAATTTTCAAACCAATGTAGGAACCTAATGCTCGAATCAATGTAAGAAAATTCACATAAAGGCCGCAAAAACTTCAATGCATTCATAGCCACCGTTGTTCAATACACAATATAGGGGCTTCAACATAGAGACCAATGCTTCATTCACTAATAAAATGTCATTGTTTTCCTTTCGACCACAGTTAGGGACCAATGTTCTAACAAATTTCAAAACCAACGTTCAACAAGAATCCCAAGTGACATTATAGTGAATAGAGAGTGGATTTACAATGCCTGGAGAACAAATGTAGCTTAGTGGATTATAAATTTATTTTCTTCTTCACCACTCTAGCTTCTGCATCTTGGAAGATCCACTCACTCAAGAATAAATTCAAGTTTTTGTTGATAAACAATTGTCGCCAAAGCACCAAACGCCAGGTAAATATAGGTAGATATGAACTAACTCATAACATGCTAAATGATATACACAACTATTAGAGACGTGCATTGTTTAAAGCATTGATGTTGGGAAACTCATACAAACAACACCAAACACGTATTGTATGACCCACTCTCATGGAGAGAGGGACAAGAACATGGTCACAGTGGCAACCAGGGGAAGGCGTGACTATTATTGTGAATTTACTTTGGCAGTGATAGAGGCAAAAGAGCGAGAGTGGAGAAATGATGTTACTAAATAGAGGCTAGAAATACCAATAGATCCCCTCGTTTTCTTGTGTTAAGGATTGTGAATACTAGGAATTAGGGAACGAAAAATCCAGATGGAGCCACAATTGCCCTTTGAGTGCTATATTTTGTGCTTGCTAATGTGTTGTAACTCACCAATATAGTCACTGCAACTTGTATTACGCCTTTGAATTTGGAGATCAACAAATGAAAGCCTGTTTCTTTTTTTCATCGTTCTCCAATACACCTCAAACGAAGTTTGGGAAAAACCTATTTTTGTAGGTCCCTTCTTTATCCAAATCATGGTTTTGTAATTTCAGGTTCGAATGACATTGAACGTTCACAACCTATGTTTCAAAATGGGTTGTCACAGGAAGCGTCTCAGTGGTGGCACATAAGAAGAAGTGGGTTGATTCCCTCAAAAATTCGAATGGCAGGTTCAAAACAGGCATGCATAAGCTTAGGAATGAATATAATGAAATATTGGAAGCCTCAACCTACTCCAAAATTTATTCGTTGTTGAAACTATTCATCTTTCAGCCATTTAGGTGCAGGATTCATTTAAGTGAGTGCATAAATTTCAGGGGTGTGGAGATGGAGGCATATTCTTTTTCAGGTATGTGCATAAACACATATGAAAGGATGGATGGGCGCGTTTATACAAGATATTGTAAATGTGAAGGGAACATTTCTCAAACCTGCTACAAAACTAGGAAGAAATCACAACGAGAATATAGCTGGAAGGACATTCATGAAATGTAGAACTTATGATAGAACTGACATGCATATAGAGGCCATAAAACTCAAACTTGAGCAGGGCTAGAATTTGCTCGCTCTGATACCATGTTAGATACAGATGGAATGTGAACATACATGAACGATAAAACAACGAATTACATTTCTATTAACTGTAGATGTACATTTATATTACATTCTTGTGACGGTTGGATTCATATTCCAACGTCTCTTGGAATCCTTGCAACTATTCAACTTCCACACCATAACGCTTAGCGGATTAGGTGTCCAACATCAGCCATAGGGGAAAGTGAACCACTCACCCTATGCTCTCATATATTATCATGGGGTATCATAGGGGAAGGTGAACCACACCCTGTATGTAGAGTAACTATAGGGGAAGGTGAACTGCTCACCCTATGGTCGCACAAAGCTCCAAGAAGTACCCTAGGCCCCCAAAATCTCCCAGAGCTTAATGTCCAACTCAAGAAAAACCCTCATGGGAGGGTCCTTCCATGACCAAGTCTCTCTTAGAAGGTTAAAAACTTGACCTTCCATAAGGGCTTCATGAGGATGTCAACAACCTTCTCTTTAGTCCTGATGTGTTGGAGCCTTATTGCTCCTCGTTGTACCATATCTCAAATAAAGTGGTACCTAATATCAATGTGCTTGAAGCGGTCATGGAACACGAGATTCTCTAAAAGGTGAATCACACTCTGGTTATCACAATAGATAACAATGGTATCCAACATGTGTTCAAATAGCTCACTGAAGAGCTTCCTCAACCAAACAACTTCACAGTAGGCCATACTAGCTACAATATATTTGGCCTTGGCAGTGCTTAGAGCAATTGATTTCTGCTTCCTTCTCATCCAAGAAATTGAAGAAGACCCCAAAGAGAAGTGACCTCCTGAACTTCTATTTCTATCCACCACATTGCCAACCTAGTCAACATCAAAATATCCATGTAGCCTCAAATTCTCGACTATGTATCTCAGTCCATAGTTGATAGTGCCACAAAGATATCTTAAGAGATTCTTTGCAACAACCCAATGTATATGATGAGGCTCAATCATAAATTGGCTCAAAGTATTTACAACAAAGCATATGTCTGGTTGGGAGTTTACCAAGAACATCAGGGCCCCTACAAGTTTTATATATTAAGAAGGATTTGCCAATTTGGGACCAAAAACACTTCCACATAGCAGCCTTCTTGAAGTTGAGTTCCATTGGATTAGAAACAAACTTGAATTCCCCCATCCCACATCTCTCTAGAAGCTTCACAATGTATTTTCTTTGAGAAATGAAAATATTGCCTGGATTTTTCTAGACCTCTAGGCCTAGGAAGTAATGCATCAGTCCTAGATCCTTCATATCGAACTTGGAAGTCAACTCCCTCTTAAATTGATAAATGAGAGGGTATGCACCAGTCAAAAAGAGATCATCAACATAAATGACCAAAGTAAGCGGCATGTCCTTTTCAACCTTGAAGTATAGGGTTGGATCAACATAGCTCCTTATAAATCCTAGCTTCATAAGATAGCTATAAATTCTTTCGTACCAAGACCTAGGGGCTTGGTTCAACCCATAAAGGGATTTCTTCAACCATCAAACATGTCTCCTTTTATCTTGTACTTCAAACCCCTGAGGTTGTTCCAAGTACACTTCCTCCTTAAGCAAGCCATGCAAGAAAGCAGTCTTGACGTCCATTTGATGTAGGCTTCACCCTTGATTGGATGTGACATCATTAATAGATTGCATATTGGTATCAGGAAACCAGTGCAAATGTTTCATCATAGTGCACTCCTTCCTTTTGAGAGAAGCCATGAGCAACGAACCTGGCCTTATATTTTTCGTCACTTCCATCAACTCCATGTTTAATTTTGTATAGCCATTTTGAGGTGACCTGTTGACAGTGCTAGACCCACCAACATTTTGGAGATCTCCCCGGTATGAAGTCCCAACTAGACCTCACACCATTTGGTGTAGGAGTCCCATATGGTATGTTGGATTGGTTTCCATTATCTTAAAGATATGCCTCAGCTCTTGCTTGTCAGCACATGAGAGTGGTATACTTAGTCTTCAAACATTGAGGTTCGTGTGATTGGTGAATGCTTAGTGTAACTTGTTTCTAAGTTCTTTCACTGCAGAGGGAGAGGGTGAGGGTGAGTCTGAAGTCGAAAAGGAATAGTCCCAACTCTGTTAGAGACACACAACACAACAAGACATGCACATATTCTGATGGAGTAGTCCACATGGATGTGGCAGTCACAAACACAAAGTGAATAAATAACACATACAACACCCAATGGAATAGTCGACAGGTGTGCAACGATTGTTATACCAAGTTTACAATAATGAATTTGTCGAGTGTCTGGTGGAATAGTCCACATGGGTGAGACATTGTTAACAACTGATACAACACATTTCCAACAACATATTCACTAAAACAACCAAAATAGTTCAACTATATTAGTACAAGTTAAAGCAACATGCATTACAAGCATGCAAAGAATAGTCTTACAAACAAATACAATACATGTGTGAAAGTGTGCTGGCCTGTTAACAAACTTCTGAATTAAGAAAAATTTCCAAGGCACATCTGTACACCATACCTCACTAACTCTGATAGCGGGGCGTTGGAGCCACTACTCACTCCTCAAAGAAAAGTCTACAGACTCTCAAGGCTATGTAGGAGGAGCCAAGATGAAAATTCCTTTGCATGTACAAATGAGGGGTATATATAGCTAAGGGTGAAACTGACCATTGTGACTCTTCGAATTCCTTCATGACTATTTGACTTACATGAATCTTCAACTGACATGACTCTTCAAATTCCTATGTGGGTCTCTTGGACTTCCACGTTACATTACATTGATTACAGTGGTATGGCCCACAATAATGATGTGGTCGAGACGACTCATGACACCACTCGACATGACAGTGTTGGTATGTTCATGTTTATGGTGGTGTCCATGTCGAGATGTAGTGCTGTTGAATGATGAGTGTGCTCTTGGTGTATCATGGCTTCACCTTTGCATGACAAAGTGTGCAAATTCTTTGATGGTATTGGTGTTTGCTTGATGTTGCACGCACATGTATCCCTTTCGCTGGTACTTGGCATGCTTCATGTGTTCATCCGTTCGTGAACAAGTCTCCTAGCATGCGCTCCTTGTTCATCTCATTCGTCCTCGTACCATGTCTCATCCATGTACTTGTATCTACAATCACTCATGATGAGACAACATCAAATCCAAAAATCCCCTAGTCTACCATGATGCATCATCTTTACAGGTGATTGAGAGAGAGGACAAGGCTCTGAAACTACACAAAGCACATTTCAGGCTGGGATGTGAGGCTTCGGGGCACTACCAGGAAAAATTGCATAGAGGTCACTGGGAGGCTAGGTCGAGCAATCCATAACAGAAGTGACATTATGTGGTATTTGGCTCAACTGGGAGGCAAAGCTGTGCAATTTTCCCAGGAAAGGAAGTGCAGACAGCGGGAGGCACTAGCAATGAAAACTGTGTATAATTTTAGAGGATGATGGGAGTGGGCTATGGGAGCTTGCTGGCCAAAACTGTGCAAAATTGGGAGGTAGTCATGCAGGACATGTTTGAACAATTTCCAGGCTCAGTGGGGTGTCTGGCAACTGGTGGACAGTTCAAGAAAACTGCACAATTTTCAGGAGGAGTAGCAGGTCAGCTTGTAGGGGGACTAACTGACAAAACTGCACAATTTTTAGAGACAGTGCAGTGACAAGAAGTGGGTGCTTGTCCCTCTTGTCTCCTCAATTTCTCCAGTCATTGCAGGAAGGTAGGTTGACAACTTATGCATAATTTTTGGGAGGAGTGAAGCCCGAGGTGATTGCCTAGTCAAATTCTTTGGTTGACCAGCGAGAGGCTTGATGGATAGGCTTGTGGGAAACATAGATTGAGATAACTTCTTGGAAACCTTCTGCATTATTCTGGGTGATAGTCATCCAGGTCGATTCTAGGATTGCGTAGTGTAGACTACTTGGGAGGCAGCCTCAAGCTTTGCACAATTATGGGCAACAGTACTTGGTCACTAAGGGCTGAGACTACACAGTGCAACTTAGTGGAGGTCTAGCTAAGGGACGATGGTTTGGTCGATAGATCTTTGGAAAAATGGTTAAGTATGTGAGCAACTAAACTTGTGTATACATGAACTTGCAAACACACACTTAACATGACTCGATGACAAGACACCTCAAACCAACAAGATATCATATGCTCAATGTGACTGACCAAAGGGTGCGAACGACAAGTGCGACACTTGTGATAGATCGTTGAATGACCATAACTACACTTGCATGACATTGTATACAACTTCGTGGGAGAGTGCCACTGATGTTTACATAGAGAACACAACTTGTACACACGAAGACAAACCTTCAACATAGCCAGAACAAGACCGCAAGCATGACATTGCAACCAACATGCTAAAAGACGAGTGACAAACAATCAGGCAAAGAGGCTGTAAATAATTGACATGAGCTCATGGGACAAGCCTGAGTGTTTGAAATCATCAAGGAAAAACCAAGGAAGGCTCCAAAATTGGATGTAGCCAAAATTTTGGAGGGTGTTGTAGCCGCTACATCATGACCACAAACATGTCCCTAGGTCTAGGCACCATGTCCCAGAAACCATTCTTCATGATCGATTCATATTCCTCATTCATCACATCTTCCATACTCGGTACTTTACGACTTCTTCAAACGTTCAAGGTTCAACGTGAAAAATGGTACTCATGGTAGCCAAGTACCCTTGATACCTGTTAAGCTTCTTACTTTCGCGAAATGTCCCTCTTGGAGAAGTATCCTTTTCAACATCTTCGAAAGTATGTTTGAGCCATAGAGGTCTTTTCCTTGAGGCAGAGGAATCACCAGGAGGTGGACCAATAAGTTCTATGAAGCCATCAGCATTGGGCATAGGCTCATTCATTAGAGGTTCATCTTTTTTTCGGCGACATCATCCTCCTTCCTTGAGATGGGGAGATCTCTGGCTTTCCCAAGGGAAGTGTCTTCATCAAAGGTAACATCACGACTAACTTCAATATCTCTTTGACCAGGTACATAGATTCTATATGCCTTTGAATTTTCATTTTAGTTGACGAATATACATTTCTTCCTAGATGCTTCTGAATTATTCCTTTTCTCTTTAGGCACATGAAAGCATACTAGACAACCAAATATTACCAAAATGAGAAACATCAAGTTTCTTACCAGTTAAGACTTCCTCGGGTGTCTTGAAATCTAAATCTTGATGTGGGCTCCTATTTTTAACATGTACAGCAGTGTTGGAATCTTCTCCTCATAAGAATTTTGGTAGACCTTGATCATAGATCATGGCACAAGTGGCTTCCATGATTGGTTGATTCTTTATTTTAGCAACATGATTATGTTCAGGACTGTATAGAGCAATTGTCTCCCTCTTAATGCCAACCTCTCTACAAAAGTCATTGAATTCATTTGATTCTTATTCGGTTCCATTGTCGGTCCTCAACATCTTGATCTTCTTCCTTGTTTGATTTTCTACCAATTCCTTGAAAGAATGAAACCATTTGAATACTTCATCCTTCCTCTTCAAAAAATAAATCCATGTTTTGCGTGAGAATTCAGCCAAACATATTGCATTTTATAAATATCCTCCTAATGAAGTTATGGGAAAGATACTAGACAAGTCAGAATGGACCAACTGATGAATGCTAGTATTCGTTCCCTTATCTTCAACTTGGACTATTACGACTGAAGATTTCGATACTTGTTCTGGAGTAAATTGTTCTAACTTATCTTTTAATGATTTCTTATCATCCTTAAGTTTCTTAATTTGAGTGAGTTAACTTTGATTATGGTTTCTCAGATGTAAAAGTTATTTGGTTTTCGATTCATCAACCTTATTTTCAATGTTTTCACTTTTAAGTTTTTCATCTTTCAGATCTATGATTTGTTCTAATAATTTTTTTATTAAGGTTCTTTAAACGTAAAGTTTCCTCTTCTTGTTCTGATAAGTGCTTCTTGAGTTCTTTCTTTGTGACTTTCGTCTTCTTCACTTGTGCAAGTAATTTTTCGACATGGTCCTTGAGGCGAGAAATTTCTTTGTCTTTTTCCATTATTTCTTTGTAATGCATATCCACAAGGTTTTTATGTTTGTGTTGTAACACTTTCTTATTTTTCTGAAGTTTGGCTATTTTTCCGTTCTCTTGATCTTCTAGCTGCACTTTCTCGGTACACTAGATTACATCGTTTTGTAGGAGTGATGATGGACGTTCAACTCGCAATTTGGATTCCATTTTCTTTCTCCTCATTAAAATCTGCATATTGTTGCTTAAATATTGTCATTAATTGTTTTATATCTCTTGCGATTGAGGTTGTGACGTGGCATGTGGGACCACTCATTATATATTTCTAACTATGTTAATCTATGATATTGTTATAGGAGGACAGAGGATTTTAAGGGGCATCAGTAATGTTATATCGTGAAGACAAAGAGTTGTGACTACGGAAGCTGCGATTGTGATTACATGAATGTTGCGATTGCCGTAAAGAATAAGTCTATTTTTTGAACAATAATAAAGATGGCCTCTCTTCCTAATTAACGTGTCTTGTGAGTATTGATGAATTCAAAGAGACAAAGGAAGCCAAAGAGTGAGCGCAGAGAAAGATGAAAGATCAAGCGAGCATTGAGGAAGCCGAAGCTCAAGTGAGCAAGGAGGAAGCCAAAGGTCAGGCGTATCAGGCATATAAAACAGAGAAAAAGGAAAGTTTAATGTTGATGGCGAATTGTAAGAAAAAAGGGAGCCGAAGTTCTCGCAGAAGTGGAAGGAACATGAGGACAAAAGTAAGTCATAGGTCCAACAGGGTTGGGAGTAGAGAATTACAATTCATGACTTTTGTAAATTCATAATCAGTGATTGCACTAGTGATGGAGTTTAAGGCTTCAAAATCAAAAAAGGGAAAGAAAGGAATGTCAGTAGTGATGACTCCGATGTTGAATCCGAATTGGCGCAATTTGTACGAAGGCTGAAGAAAGGATCTAAGCTAAAAGGTAAATACCATCTTATTTGTTTAAAGTGTGGAACAATAGGTCATTATGCTACAAAATGTCCTCATAAGCATGGTAGTGATGATGAAGAAAATTATAAAAGGATGGTATACAAAAAGAAAGGGTTCAATAAGAAGAATTTCCTCTCTAAACAAGATGAGTCTGATGAAGATGAATTTGTAGTCATAAAAAAGAAATCAACTAACCAGTTCCCTCACCGCAAAGGAGGTAGTGAAGAATTAGATGAAGAAAATGACCATGTGTTATAGACATATTTGGGCACTTCAACCCCAATCACATATGTCAATAAACCAAGGGCTCTTAAACCCCTAAAAGTGTTGTTTCACTCCCAGTAGTTCCACCTGAAAAACCACTCAGAACTGGCCAAAACTGGACCATGCACACTGCTCCATGCTAAGGGTGCGATGCATACTAGCTGTTACACTGGCCAGGTGCGATGCATACTGAAAGAGCCTTCTGTGGGGTGCGATGGCCGAGAGTAGACAAATGGCAGAGACAGTTTGCTAAGTGGAAACCCAGAGAATCTTCTAGAAACTTCTCATATGACACTTGCCTCTCTGAATTCGCCCAGGGATGAGTAAGTGATCATGAAATCTCCAAGTGGAACCAAGAACTATCAGTGAAATGACACTAATCAAACTGACTCACCCCTCTGCAAATATCTATAAATGGATCCCTCATCTCAGAGATCCAAAGGCTGTAATTTTGTAATGTAAGGAAGTGTTGTTGGTTTCTCTTTGAGACATTGTATTATTGGGTGATCTTGCTTTTGATGAGGTGAAGAGGGCTTTCATGCTGGGAGGATGATGCTGGATCAGACAACTGGGTTGTAATCCTCTCTTCTACTTCTACTATCAATAAAGTTCTTTTAGTTTTCCTCCATATAATGGTGTAGTTGTAAATCTTGTTATTTGTGGATGCAATTGTATGGTTAATGTATTTATGTTTCTGCATTGTTTATGGTATTATAGATCTCTATGCTTTGATGGTGTGTTGTTGCTTTGCCTCTACAGATATTCTCTAAAGTGGGACAAGTAGGAGAAGAGTAGCGAGCTCTATCAAGGGAGAGAGGAAACAAACAAGGAGCCAAGTGGAGGATACTAGTTGGTGCTCTCTGCTTCTCTCTTATCTATCATACATAAAGGAAATCTTGAAGCGCTTTGAATTGTCTGTTTCTAGATAGCTACCCGTCTTAGTGGGACTAGCAAATAAAAAAGACACTAGTTTTCCCAGAAACAAAATGGCGACTCCACTGGGGAGCGAATAGTTTGTTTATTTGTTACTGTTGTTTGCTTTATAAGCTACAAACGGAGCCTGAAGTTAGGCTAGCCAGCCTTCGAATTGCACTTGCATAGTAGATCAACACTGCTTCAGTCAATCTCTGGGTTGGTTTATTAACTGAACATCTGACTTGCAAACATCCTAAGTGCCTTGGTGGTAGCTCAATAACCTTAGAAGATCATACCCGTATACTTTGTTGTTACTGCCTATCATAGCTCAGCCTAAATCACTGAACTTAGCTGCAAATTTTGAGGAATAACCAAGCTCAGTTTCGTTCCCAGGTCCATCGCACTGTGTCTCACTAGCAGTTTGGATGCATCACACCTCCCGTGTGTTGTAGGTTAGATGCATCCCTGTTTCCCTTAAGGACAAGTGCGATGATTGAATGATACTGTTTCCCTCTCTGGAATTTGTTTTTTTCTTCATTTTTTTCAACTCTATTCAATAGTTTTATTGCTTATGATCAGTATATCATTGTTGAAGCCTTCTTCATTTACATTATTCAGCCTCGATTGATCAGGAATTATGAATGTTTTTTATGTATTTTTCATCATTTACAGTACTCCTTTGAAAATAGTAGCTTAATCAAACTGTCGTCTTTTGATTCAAAAGTGTCGCAACTGTCATTATGAGTGAAAAAGAAGAGTGTCGTAAAGTCTTCCTCTTCTAGATAGTAAATTATACTTTTGCCATTGTATTTGATTTGAATTTTCAGCATTTGAAGTGTCGAAAGCAGTTTTCCATTCGAAATTGAAAGTGTCGTCTTAGTCTTCCTTTCGTTTTGAAAAAAAATTGTGAAGTTTCGCTTTGAAGAAAAGTAGTTCAGATCTGTACTTAGTTTTCTTTTTGGCATTCTCACATCAAGGAAATGGAAAAACAAATACATGCATGTGCATTTGCATTTGCATTTAGAATGCATGCGGAAAATGATTTAGGAAAAGTGCATTTAGTGTGTGCTCACTGCTCTCTGTTGAAAGAATAGTACTCTTCTTTCCTTGGTAGCTAGGATATTCATTGCTAAAAGAAAACAAATGATTGTTTATAATTTTATATTGCATATTTAGGAATTTTACATCTACATCACGCGGTGAACCTTGAAAGGCAAACTTCTTAAAAAAAATCAACTCTAAAATAAACCTCAATGAACATACAAACGCTTTGGAACCTAACGCACAACATCTAGAAGTCTAGGCTAGAGACGTATTCTGGCGTCGTAAAGCCTGGTAACTATCATTTTCATCGAAGGTTGGGTGATTCCTCCTCTTTGATACGACAAGTGCCAGTACGGACTGGCTCCCTACTACCGTCGAGTATAATATTGGGAGACACACAATGGCTGATATCCTTATCCTTAGGAAGCCGTGTCTGCTGCCCCTATCGATTGCAAATGCATTGAACACAACATTCGAGAAGATTGACTGCGATACATAAGTCCTTGGTAATTTTCTCTTATAATTTACCACCAAGGTGTATATTGCAGTTTTGCGATGGGTTTGGTAATCCCACTGTCTAGATTTCCAGAGAAGTCACTTTCGTTCCTTTTCGACTCCTTAAAAGAAAAGGTCCATTTGAGCACTTGTCACTTCAGGCTCATTAAAAATCGAAGGCAACTAGAGTCACCTTTAGCTTTTTCTCGACTCTTAAAAATTGAAAAATCAAAGTTGTGTCAAAGCGTCATAAAACTTATTTAATTTGAAATAACATCCATGTTCCTTCATTGATCTTAGGTTGAGGTAATGGATTCCACCAATAAAGGATTCCCCCTTAGGGGAAATCCTAGTCCTTTCTCTTCTTGTGGAGATATTGGGGCTCCATATATGGCTACATTGTCCCTTCCAGGAATCACAATTGGCCTGCCGGTATGGCTATTCTCAACCTCTGTCATTCAAAACACCGTAATTCCCCAGCAATTGAATCAACAACCAGATGATACTAGAGTTGCTCCCTCACCTTCTACTTCATTTGTTTCTCCCTCTCCTTCTTCCTCTTCGCTTGGTGAAACTAGTGATACTAAAAACCAAGTAACTGAGAAGAAGAAGAAAGGGAAGGAGAAGAAGAAGAAGAAGTCAGTCAAGAAAGGGGGAAACCATGCATCCTCCGGTGAAAATCCACACATCTAACCTTCCAAACCCAAATATCCATGCATAATTTGCAAAGGAAACCACTTTCATAAATATTTTCCTTGCATTCCACGGATCTTGAGAGACTGGTCTCCCCGCTTGCACCATCTGGTGTCATCAACCTCTGTTGATCATGTTCAGAACTCACCATCGACTAGTGAAAATGAAGTCAATGGATGAAAAGGAAGATCTATATTTCTTTATATGTTGTGTGAATGCGATCATGCGCTTCACCATTGTCCTTTTCTGGACGAAGCTAAAAGTGTCTTAGATAACCGTCCTGCCTTGTCACAATGACTTCCGCCTGGAAACAAGAAACTCTTGCCAAGTCCATCATTAGTCGAAAATCCGACTGACATACCTCAGTTGTCGGTTAAAACACCCATCATTGAAGATAAACCCTCTGAGTCCATATCGGACCAAATTCGATAGGTCAGGACGACAGCTGACCTAGTCTTGCCTTCAGAAGGTCCACCTTTAGATGATAAAGTCTCCAAAGAGAATGAGGACGACACCGTTCAAATTCTTTTTGTTAACATAGAGTTTGATGAACATGGGGGCAATCTACCCATTCCTTTACCACAAGAGGGAAGTTCCCCATTTCAAGAGATTCATCCAGCTGTTTATTCGGTCCCTCCTCCAAGCAATCTAGTCATTTCCTTCGATTGGAATCTACTAGCGGGACCTCGCTTTCCATCTAATGTACCATTCTGAATCATAGTACAAGTTTACAAAATTATCATGTCTGGCACTATCATAGATGAAGGGGATTCCATGAGTATCCTTTCCTCAACTGCTTGGAAAGCACTTGGTTTTCCATCGCTTCTGCCTGAGAATTGAAATTTGTCAGGCTTCAACAAAGGAATCGGTGAACCATTAGGGATCCTTCCAAATTTTCCTATAACTTTGAGAAGGAAAACCGTTCACTTGAATGTGATGGTAGTCCAAGGGCCACTAGATTACAATCTACTCCTTGGGTGTGACTACATTTACAGCATAAGAGCTATTGTTTCCACACTCTTTCGGGTGATGTGTTTCTCGTATGAAGGCAGAATGGTGCAGCATGTCAACCAACTTTCATTTCCCAGTTCCCACACAGTTATGAGTCAAATGCCATCCCTAAATGGTCTCTTTGTGTCAAGAATGTCTCTTCAACCTCCAGTTCATCCACCTAATTACCGTGAGTAATTCGGTGAATGTAACGAAGCTTAGGGGGCATGGACCCTGGTTTGCTTTGGCAGGCTAACCCAGATGAAAAAACAGATTTCCTTGTAGGTTATATGACCAATATGAAACACCATTTCCATGTAGGGTATGGGATGAGTCTGGAACATTTATCTCCTCGCACGTTATGTGATTGGAATCTCTCACCATTCACCTTTGTCTATTTCAATGGACAGAGCTGAGGAAGTGTTTTATCTGCTTCACAGACAAAATGATCCTGCTTAAATGCAGGGACTTCCAGAAGGTAACTGGAAATTCTTGTTTTCTCAACACCTGGGGGCACGCAAACCTTTTTTATGCAAGTGAAAAGCGACCAGCGTAACTCTAACCTCGTAGTATTTTAGCCTAACTTTTAGTTCAATTGCTTAGTTTAGGTGAATGGAAGCTCACACCATTCACCATTGTCGGCAGCGCGTAGGCAAAGCAAAGGAAATGTTTTATCTAAAATATCCTTCCTGACCTCAGTAGTTCATTAACTCTTAGTGTAGTTTGTTTTGTAGTTGGTCGTTTCCAGCTTGCATACAAGAGGCAATGAGCAAAGTTTCGCATGGGGCAAGCTCACTAAAAAATGAACCTACTAATGAGAGACATCTTTAAAAGACGACTGGCACGAGAAATGTTACCACAGGGTTCAAGCTCATTAAAAAATAAACCCGCCACTGTGCATAGTTTCTAAAGATTCAAGCTCATTAAAAAATGAATCCACCCTGGGTAAATAACTTTTGTGATTGCATTGCTACCAGCCTTTTGAGCCTTGGTCGTGTTCTTACCGTCACCTCCACTCTTTTAGCCGATCATACGCCTCCACTTGATTGTTTACCCTTTTGAGGAACAGCTGTGACGAGTGATTCTATTAGCCACCCTCGTTACACTCCTGTGTGTTACACAAAAAATTGTCACCATGACTTTCTACAGTTTGTGTGAGTCCATCAACACTCATACATACCTCCTTTGCAAGTCTTAAGCCTCAGCTCTTCATGTCAAGCCTTGAAAATGAGAGAAAGACCTTAAAAATATCTCAAATCCTAGTTTCACGCTTTCTCCTAGCATTACTTGCGGTGCTGCACCCAATGGTAATGTTTCCTGCGAACTTGACCACTCTGTCTATTGAGTAATGGGTGTGAACCCCTGTAAAAGTTAAAAAGGTGTGAGTTCATTCTTAAAAACTCATCTTGGGTTACTTCTAGACACTTCTGGAAGGAATATTGCGCTGGCAAGTCCGCTCCACCTTGGTTCATCCATCCCATAACTAAGGGAGATAACTCCATGATATGAGGTTCTTATCCCATTGAAGAAGGAACTTATCCCTTCAATGGTGGACCTGCAATTTCCTCCATTTTCACTATAAATTCAGGCATTGGGCTGGTTGTAGGGGAGGTTGAAAGCTGAAGGTTCTTGAGGGTAAATGCTGCTGGAAATTAGACTTCCTTTTTGAACTTGTGAGAGGAGAGATCACATACCTTTCATGTCATTTGGGAAGTGAGTGAGGCTTTTCAAAGTAGAGGAGACCCCTATTGGACCCTTGAAAGAACTTGTGCAACATCAAGGCAAAGGTTGTAAGGTTCTTTTATTCATAAAGTTAATACAATCAAGTTTGTTTTTCTCAATGAACTGTCTCTAATGGTTTATTTTATGAGCTCCTTGATCTTCATAATGAACATGGTTTATTATACGCAGGTATGCTTTGATGTGTGTTTGTTTGTGTATGCAGGTTATTAAAAGGGAACTGCTTGAAGTTGTTGGGATAAAATTGCTATAAACAAGCGTTGGACCGAGGTAGGGTCTGTTACACCTCTTAGTTTTCATTTATGAATTGAAACATGTTTAGAGAAAAGTATATTTGCTTGTGCTCTTTGTTGCTAGATATCATTCGATACTAGGGAGATCAGTCTTGTCCACAAGAACGATTTATCCGGCCAACAAATTGGCGGCTCCACTGGGGACTGGTTTGGTTTGGTTTTTGATTTGTCTTTGCTTTGACTTGAGAAACTTGAGTTTTGATTTCTGATTTTGCCTTGATGTGTGTGAGTTTGGGTACTTGTTAGATCCTGGTTGGATTTTTATTTTTCGAAAATTTGGAAGAGGACTGCACCTTCTGCGTTAGTTACAATGCGGACCTGTCCGCACTGTTACAGTGTAACACAGAGAGGCACCGCACCTGGTTCTACTGGGGGCCTGCGGACCCTGTCAAAAATTTGAAAAGCCTAAGATCCATCCGCCCAGTTAGGTTTAGTTTTTGTCCATAGTTGTTAATATATGCCCAGACCTGCACTTGTCTTGACAAAAGTTCCTTCTAAGTTAGTTTTCATTGGCATTCTCGTTTGAAGTGATTTTATAGAAGTTTTGCCTGTTGGATTGATTTTTGCTTGGTCTTCGTACTAGCTCAGAGATCTAAAGCCTTAGAGCCTTAGATCACCTTGGTCTCTCTGGTCTTCTTGCTGAGTTTGACTAGCTCATGAAATCTATCCTTGAAGAGAGCTAGATCCCATTTGTCTCTTTTGCAAAACTTTGATTAAACTTGATTGAAAGTTTCGAATTTCATTTTTATTTAAACATAATTGGATGTTTGTGATTAGTTTGTTGAGCTGAACAGATTGATCCTTAGTTAGCTAAAAGAATATGTTAAGCATCCTCAAAAACATTTCAAGTTTCTTTTCAATCCATTTTTCGTTTAGATCTCAATATTAGATTATAGTTTTGAGTTTTTCATAGAACTTATAGAAGCTTGTTGAAAAATTTGTTTTCAATAGTTTTTTAGTGTTTTTCTAGAAATCTTAAAAGTTCTCTTAAAAGAATTGTTTGTTCTTGTAGTTTTTGATTGTTGAAAAGCAAAGGGATTTTCCATGAGCGTCATTAGCAGTCTCGTTTTAAAGTTCTTTGAAAAAGACAAAAAGTTTTTTTTTCAAGTTGTATGTTAAGAGAAAGATTTGGTTTTCAAAGCATTGCATTTTCAACTCTTCCTTAGCTAGAAATTCATTGAAAAGGAAAAGGAATTGTTATAATCTTAGGTGCATTTTTTAGTGTTTTGGAGTCGAGTCTTCATACCATAAAGTTTCATCTCCGCACCCATTGACTTAAGAAACAAACAATAAAATTAACGCTTAAATAAAATCCATCTAGCAATCTTTTTATTTTCTAGGGTTTTTTTCACCATAGCTTAGGATAATATCTTGGAGTAGGGAGTACTTAACTCTCCAAGATAGTTTAAACAAACAAGTAGTCGATCTTGCGGTAGGGAGAAATTCCAATGTTACATCTATGCTCTGGGAAATCTCCTCTTAAAGGGGAAGCACGAGATCATATCCAAACCAGTGTGGGAATCAATCCTTCCTCATTGGGAACGATAGAAGATATTCACGTATTAAAAATGGTAAACCTCGGATTGACCATTGTCGAGGAGCCTGGGGTGACTTGTTGGTAAACCTTGGATTATGTCAAGGAGCCTTTAAGGGGATTGAGCTTGTTACTCTACCCTTGCGTGCGTATTGGATCATAGACTATTCCCCCAGGTATATTTGTTTCCGTTGGTGACCTTAGTGACCATAATCTTTAGGATTCTTTCCTAGGTGACGGTGGAGGGAAGATCCCACTGTACCTGGAGCAGATGTCGACTAGA